>JAFELO010000983.1:362665-376524 GCA_017140195.1 Eumaeus atala
TCTGTCAGTCATACGTTATAACTGTGTCACTATATGTAAGATTTCATCGCTCGACCGGTACGAGCGGTGTATATCGTATTGGTTCTAGCAGGAAAAGTGCATTTACGCACCATCCAGCCGACCCAAGGGGGCCTGAAGTGTATGTCGGGCCCAGGTCGTGAAGCGATAGCTACTACCGACTAAAAACTGCTATCGGCATTTTACTGCGGGAGCGTGTCTTGGCGTTTCTTTGTTTGTGTTCTTGGACGGACTTAGCTACTGCTATCGCGATCGCGTCGTCGGCGTCGTGCAATACGTGCTTCGGCCGACGGTAACGGGAGTCGGTTAATAACGTCGTGTCGTATTCCGACGTTTGGACGATTAATTTATTTTTGTGATTAAGGGCACGGTCAAAGTACTTTTGAGACAGCTCTTTGAAGTGTCTTTTTGTCGAGGTCAATTGAAAGTCACAATGTAGGTCGATGTTTCGGAAATACCACGGGCATTCAGTAGCCATGCGTAAGAATCTAAACTGGCGGGAACAACACGTACTCAAATGTTATAGCAATGATACCGTATCACTACTGGCCAGTCATCTTAGCGGGGGTCAGTTTTGACCGGCCGAGCCACGCACCGGCTTCCCCCGTTTTTAACATGTCGCATGTAAATACACGAAACATTTCAATATATAATATATTATTTTTTTAATATAATGAACCAAACTATAAAATATACAACAAAATCTACTAAAAGAATTGCATAAAATAAAAAAAAAAACTGAAAAGAAAAAAAAACGCTACAAGCCGCTGCTACAGCATACATTAAACTTCTTAGTAAAAACCTCATATTGTTTTGTCCGTCTGCCTGTAATTAGGCCACATCTTATGAGTTACGATAGCTATAACCACAAATACCATATATATATATCTACATCTATATTAATTCATTAGGTTGTTTTGTTCGCAAGTTTGCGACAAGTGGATTGTCCGTAAAATCAAAATTTTACTCAACGACCATGGTCTTTTAAGTTATGAGGCATAAGAGCTACAATCGTAAAGTAACTTAAATGTATATTACCTTACAAAGTCATACATTGTCACAGATCACCAATTGCGCAGAAGCGGACGATGCTATGATCACTGGGGAAGACGGTGACGCGCTGTGCGCAGCGCGGAGTGCGGGGCGGCGGCGAGTCGCTCGAGTGACAGCGGACACTCTTTAACGCGCGAACTATTCAGTCACTTTTTCTCGTGGGGTCATCCAGTGTAAATTCACAATATACTAATAATACAGTCCAAGCATTTCATTCTTGGATCCAGACAGGAATCCGAGACTCCCAAAGGCACTGTCCACCCTAACCACCAAATAAGCAATACGGTTCTAATTCTGAGTTATGTAACACGAGTGGGGAAAAAAAGTCGCAACATACGTAAGTTTGATCATGGATTCACCGAAATATTTGAAGTCTTCTCAGATAAAATTTGGCACTCACTTAGTAACTGGAAACTAGACACTGAAAGGAGCATTATCAGCACTAATAATAACCTAAATAACGTTATTCAAGCCGATTGTATCAAACTAAATGATTCATTCCTTGATATCAAATGTTAATTAACTTACCTCAAAAAAGAGCGCACTGGTTTTAGAAAAACCTTGTATTCTCAGGTAAAGAACCATGAAGACACTGTTAAGGACGCAAATATTTTGCACAAAGATTAAGTTCTTAGAAGATGAAAACAGAAATATTATTCACACTTCAATTCTTGAACTAAATATAAATAACCAGAGCGATGGATTGCTTAACTTGGAATTAGTGAGTATTCTGTATTATCTCCGGAGCTAGAAAAGACCGCTTACCAACATCGGCCAATAACATACCTGGAGACACGAAACCGACATACGTCAATGAACACCAATCCCAAGTGAACAAACAAATATGAAAAAAGTGTCGAGAGATGGCGGAAACTAAGCAGTATCGTTATATCTGTGGCAGTTTAATTTTAAAGAAGGATTTAACAATGGGGTTAAGGACTATTAAAGGTTTAGTCACTCTTTTAAATACATTTATTCATCATGGTCTTTCCACATTTACAATCATGTATAAGCTTAAAATAATACAACTTAAAACAATATAATCAGTACAGATTTTAATTAGGGTTAGTAAAAAAGTGAGGGTATGAAGTCTTATCTGGGGTAGTTGTCCGTGGCTCCCGGCTTCAACATGGTCCTTTATATATTTAATTATTTATCAATCAATATGCATATTAAAATAGCAAAGAATAAGGGCTCACGGAAGTTACTAAATTTATGTTCAAAGCTAAAAGTGTGATTCTTAAAGTATATTCATACATAATGTTCTGATTGAGGTATAACAAAAGATCTCGCTTGGCTTGACCTAATGAAAAACACGTTGACCTGTCTGTGGCTTGAGATTATTATAATGAAACTTCAAGAATGTTATTCCTTTATAAAATCTTATTATTGTAAATAATGTTATGAAATTTTTTAATGTATTACTATTATAAAAATAATAAATATAAATAAAACCCAAACCTTTTGTGTGCTATTTTCCTCAAAATTTAAAGCACTTATTTTGAAAGCAAAATTTTTAAGCAATTTATTTTATATTCTACCATTAGTGCATTTTTGTTTTTCTTGATATTTCAGTTGATGGATTTTATTCTTTTTTTCGTACGGATACTGGATAACAATAAAAATAAGTAATAAGTAAAACTCTGGAAATAGTGTATATAAAAGACAAGGAACAAATTCTGTACGTTGGTGTTGGCTCCCTGAATGGAATTTGGTCCCCAAACGTTACTATGCTAATGATACCTCCTCACAGTAGTGATTAGGTAACACATGGGAGTAGCCCATGTCATCTTAGCGGGTGGTCACTTCTGACCGGCTGAGCCACGCACCGGCTTCCCACGTAGAGACGGTTCCCACCGTTTTAACCTAATTTCACTACACATTTGTCGTGCTTGCTAAAAGTTGATAGCGCGATTTAAGAACATCAATATAACATTACTAACATTTTATTTCTCTGTGAAAGTATCACATTTTGACATGTCGCGTGTAAAAACACGAAGCAGTTAAATATATTCTAAACCGTCTCGTGTTTAGTTTTTCAATATAATGAACCTAAGTACAAAATATAAAAAAAATCATTAACTAAAAGAACCCCACAGCATAAAATAAATTATTGTTGTAATTACCCAGACTCTGTCTGTTCATCTGTCCGTTTCTCTTTGTAGACAGTATCTCATACTTCTACTTCTGTTACATATATACATATATACCATTATACGTTAAATGTATACATTTATATATATATATATATATGAAAATTGTTAAGTTGTAATTACATCGCTGAAAAAAAAACATTAAAAATTCATGAACAAAATACAATGTAGTTCGTTTATTACAAAATGTGTACAAGCCTCAACAAGTATAAGTTTGCCCACAAATTCAACTTATAGGGCGGTCAAGTTGTGCTAGTCTTATTGTTCGGAACCCTCGGCGTACGAGTCCGTCTTACACTGAACGATTTTGGTTTCGAATTCAGCTAAACCCGATATGCGATGTGAGTGTTTTATCATATAATCGATTCATTTGTCTACGAATCTAGTAAGTAGTTCGAATATTGAAATTTATGTCTCTAATTGAGTTGGTGTGGTATCTATAATTGAGTTGGTGTTCTGTGATACATTCGTTTCATCTGTGTACGTAACTATGAGTTCGAATGTTAAAATTTATATCTCATGTATCTAGAATTGACTCGTTGTTCTGTGATACATTCGTTTTATCTGTGTGCGTAACTAGGAGTTCGAATGTTGAAATTTATATCTCATGTACCTACAATTGAGTCGGTGTTCTGTGATACATTCGTTTTATCTGTGTGCGTAACTAGGTGTTCGAATGTTGAAATTTATATCTCATGTACCTACAATTGAGTCGGTGTTCTGTGATACATTCGTTTTATCTTTGTGCGTAACTAGGAGTTCGAATGTTGAAATTTATAGTTCACCGAATACCGAATCTGTGAAAAGGAGGACAATCCGATAGTAATTATGCAGGTGTTCATGGGCGTCAGCAGGCGTAATAAAGCTCCGATTTCTCGTTTCTCCCCTATACTATAAAAAAGAAAATGTTCGTGAGAACTCCGCCTAATGATGATGTCATATGAATGAATCGATGAATAGTAGGAGTTCCCAGGTAGCGCCCACTCAATTCAGCTGCAATGCCTAGTACATTGCAACCAAGGCGGCACGATCGGGGAGGTACCTCTCGCTAACATGATATTGCCGCCGCCGAGAGAGAGCTATCCTGCCTTCCAGCCGGGGCTGCTGGTATTTTCCGACAAGACCTATCGTTGCACCAACGCTGATTAACGTAAATATGTATCCTCGGTGTATAAATTCACACACCGACCGCCTACGAAAATGAGTACACAATAAAATTAAGCTTCCAGACTCATGAACATAGAGAGAATCTTAATTGTAAATACGCATATTCGCATAAGGCCTAGTGGTTTCTTCATCTTTTCCTTTACTAAATATTACTGGCCGGATATATTATCTGTACTTGGACCACAATAATGTCTACTAGTAATAACACGCGCTTCGCCCACGTACTTTGTGCAAAACCTAGGAATATAAAATTATTAAAAAATAAATTATAGTTTTAATACATTATTAAAATATAAGAAACTACGTGAATCTTGTCCATAAATTAAACCTTGTAATATTCTAATATAATATGTATTAGATTTTATAATATAAAGGAATGCACACATTGCGTAGATTCATGTGATACACGTATTAATTTAGTTTCTATTGAAATAAATCTTATTTACAATTTTGTTTGTTAGTTTGAACTTGCTAATCTCAGCGAAACACTGGCTCGAAGTGAAAAGATCTTATTGTGCTGTATAGTCCATGTATTTACTAAAACCAATGGCTGAATACCATTCCGCTGTGACTAATAGGTCCGGAGTTACGCGGGTAAAACCGCGGGGTGAAGCTAGCAATGAATAGGCGTAAACGAAATACAAGAGTAATTTTATAATGATGTTATCGTTGAAATTACGTACGTACGAAGAACGTAACAATAATTTATTTGGCTCATATAATTTGAATATACTGTGTACCTTAACTCTTATCCTATAATCCTAGACCGTATCCTGATTACATTATTATGAAACAATTACAATTTAACAATTTTTTATTAATACATATTATTTTCGTATTTTGTTACTATAGCGTTAACTGAAATGCAATACCTTTGAAAATTTCAACTGTCTAGCTCTCACGGTTCATGAAGTACAGTGTACAAAGAGAAACGGACAGATGAGCAGACAGAGTTCACTATTATACGATCAAGTTCTATACGCGATTTCGCTAAACTTGAAGGCGTTTTAGTTTCCGCTTGTCCTGCAGTTAAGTATGGATACAAAAATTCTCGAGAGACAAAAATATCTCGCTTTACATTCGAATCGTAATAAATATGACATGAAAATTAATTTACCGAAAATTATTTTAAAAGATTTGGTTTGGTGGTTATCAAATATTAATACATCATACAATCTTATGAGACAGTCAAGTTTTACTATTGAAATAGACACAGGCGCCTCGAGAACCGGTGGTCTGTCTGTAATAAATAGACAGAAATCTTACGGGAAGTGGAAAGACTTAGAAAAAGACAATCATATTAATATCTTAGAATTAATGGCAGCTTTCCTGGGTCTTAAATCTTTTGCAAGTGTACTGTCCAATTGTACAATTTTACTCCGCATATATAACACCAATGCAATCAGTTATGTAAATCGAATAGGTGGTATACAATACCCCCATTTAAATGGCAGCGCTGGATCCATGTGACAATGGTGCGAACAGCGCGATCTTTGGGTTTTTGCATCCTATATAAACTCAAAGGATAACTTGGCCGACGCCGCATCTAGAATAGTAAAGTCTGATACCGAATGGACAGTATCCAATCATGATTTTCAACATACACCTGGGTCAACCCGACATTGATTTATTTGCGTCAAAGGATAACACTAATTGCACAATATTTCATGGAAACAAGATCCTGACGCAATATCATTAGATGCATTCACACTGAACTGGCATTCATATTATGAGTACTTTTATGCTTTTCCTCCTTTTTGTCTAGTTTAAAAATGTCTGCGAAAAATCGTCGACGATAAAGCTACTGGGATACTGGTATATCCCATTTGACCATCATAGCTTTGGTTTCTGCTATTACAAACACTAATTGTTTCTGATGTTGTATACCTAAATCCTATGATGATACACAAGAATCTTACCCTGGGCGTCGCGAGGCTCCGCGGCATTCGTTCGTACGACGCGGTGCTCCCCTGGACTCGGCGATGCTAATGCTTGTCAATACGTATACCACACGTACCAATACAAGTTCCAGATTAGACGGAATCACTCGAAAGATTATCAGGAACGCCTGGACGGGTTCTTCCGGAGAAATGATGCTGATGTACACAGCGCGTATCAAAAAGGGGCCTTTCCAGATATCTGACAAGTCATTAATATATCCGAAGGCCTACCGGCCGATTACTTTACTGCGATTCAAGGAAAAATCGTAGAACGCCTCATTATTTACTTGCGCTCCCTGTTTGCATCGTGGTATTTCTGAAAATCAGCATGGATTCGTTAGAGGGAGCTCAACTGTAAGCGCATTATAATCAGTGTTCGAGATAGTAGATAATTCTACATACAAGTATGTCCAGCTCGTCCTTTTGGACATCTCCGGAGCCTTCAATAATTTATGGTGGCCAATGATACTGTTAAAAGCGAAAGCTACCGGCATCTCTCCGAACATCTATCATATTCTCGTAAGTTATTTCTGTAACCGTTATGTTGGCTTCACAGTTGGCCACCGCACGCTTTGGAAGGTTTCCGCAATGAGATGTCCTCAGGGTTCGGTATTGGACCCCACACTATGGAAATTTCTCCTGGACGATATCCGTAAATTGCCGAGATCAGAGGGTATATACTTTGTGACATATGCAGACGATTTGACGCTTGCGATCGAGGCACCATCGCGTGCCGTTGTCGAAAAGAAATGTTCCAAGGTCCTGAACAGTTTATCGGATTGGGGGACCCGTAATAGCCTAACATTTTCCGCGGCCAAGTCCCAGACTATAACAATTAAGGGTCATTTTAAAAGCAGACCTACCAGTAGGATGAATGGTACCACGATCGCGAGTGTATCTGTGACCAAGGTGCTTGGGGTACACATAGACAATGCTAGGTCCTTTGCGTTGCATGCGGCTTTGATGGGCGAGAAGGCCACCAGATCTTCCGGGAAGGTCTCACGAGACTACCTCGTGGGGCGTTAAGTACCGGGCACTTAGGTTTCTGTACCACGGAACCTATGTTGCAATTCTGACATATGCTGCAGCGCTTTGGTGTCGACGCTCTAACTTGTATGTAGTACGTAGTGCATTATTACGCACCCAAAGACCAGCTTTAATTTTATTGACGAAGACCTACAAGTCATGCAACGGTGCGGCGCTATCAGCATTAGCCGGCGTTCTGCCTGCCGATGTGGAGGTTCTCCGAGCGGGATGCGTGCCAGAGCAGTGCGTGAGGCTCAGGGGAAAGGAGCGTTAGAAAAAGAAAAGCGCTATCGCGGACGACGTCATTTCCACTCACGGCATTGGCAGTCACGCTGGGCCGCGTGTGCCGATGGGAGGTAGCTGTACTGCATCTTTCCAGAAGTCACAACGCGTCTGGCATATCAATTGCCGTCTGGCATATCTATAGGAACCTGTGTGGCACGGGTGCTTTAGAGGTAGCCTACACAGGATAGCGTTATGTGGCTTGCCATCATGTCCTTGCGGCCATGAAGCTGAAACCAGAGACCATGTACTGTGGGAATGTTACTTGTACAAAAACGAGAATGAAATCATCATCATGTGCGACGGCATCGAACGGATGACAGTGGGTCCAGTCTATCGCCAGAATTTGGTCGCAAAGGAACAGACTTTCAGGCAATTGAAGACATTTGCGCACACATGGCATGCGAAGAGGAAGGATAGATAATGATGTAGCTGCATCGAGATAATCAGGACTGACGATGACAACTTCTATCCTTGTGATATCAGGCCCCAGAAAGGCAAGAGTGAAATAACGAGGAGGCACTTCGATAATGTGTAGGGAGTCAAGAATTGCACGTTGGTGAACAGACCCGGTGAGCAAATCACCGTGCTCTCCCATGATTCGATCCGTATACTGAGAGGTGGGTAGGAGCATGGGTGGTGGTGGGTACGTAAGTTATCCAATATAACTGTTCGCTCAAGCTCTGGTGGCATTTCTGCGAAGATAGGAACATTCATGTTTTTAATCCACCTAAAAGATCCGTCCTTTCTTTTCTGACGGCTCAATTCAATAGTGACTGTTCATATGGTACTTTAAATTCCCACCGTTCCACTCTCTCTTTCATAGTCGTAAACGTTAGTTTAGCTGACTTCATTTAACGGCTCCTTAAGGGCGCGTTAAGGCCCAGCGTAAAGGCTGAGACCCACCAAACCAAAATTGGGGATACCAAATACCATCTAGTACTTGGGATCCCCAATTAGTTTTAACCTCGTCTCAAATTGGTATTCCAATTGTGACTTATCACTCGATAAGGAATCAGTAATTCTATTAGGAATTTGTACTGTTCATAGAGTACAAACACTTTAATTATTAAAACTAGAGAATATTTCTTATTCGAACAGCGGCATCAAAATAAATGTCAAAAGAGGAAATGCAAGTATTTGACCTGCAACAGTTCTCTTAGGCTATGTTTCTATTACTAAAAATATAAGATCTGAGAGTGCAAACATCAAGCTCATATTAACACGCAAAAAACCACACTAAGCAGCCACTACTCAGCCTATAGCTAGATGGATTAAACAAGTGATGTCAGAGAGCGGAGTAGTAGGAAGCGATGACGCCCACTTCACGCTAGTGAAGAAGGCAAGGAAGCCCCGGAAGAGGAAGCTCCGCACAGAAAGCGGAAACACCTCTGGCCAATCGGTCCCCATCCCACCGCCTGCAAAGGCGGCAAAACCTGCGGCGGCTGAAAAACCGCACGGAGCCCCCGCCGCGGGCCCCTCCTCCAACAATAAAATATCCCTCCCGAGGGAGGCCCCAGAGGCCATGGCCACGGAGGAGCAGACGTCCCGAAGGGATCGTCCACGACAACAACGCGTGGATGAGCATCACCAGAGTAATTGATGACCAGTGCATCAATTACGTGTCAGCGAGTGCCTGCAGAACGGGCATTCGTATTAACGCGGCATCGTCCGGCGAACACCGCCGCTTGACCGCTCTCCTACGCGATAGAAATATCACGTATCATACGTACGCTCTGGAGGATGAACGCCTCCTACGCTTCGTAGTAAAGGGAATCCCGAAGGAGTTCCCCAAGGAGCGAATATTCGATGACCTAAGGGACCAGAAGATTCCCGTGCTGGAGGTACATCGGATGTACTGTAACACGAAAAGTGGGGATACCACCACCGCGAATGTGCCATACAACATGGTACTTGTCATACTGCCCCTTGCTCCTGAGAGCAAGGAAATACACAACATAAGGGCGATCTGCGGCCTAACGGGTTTCCGCATTGAGCCGGCAAGCAAGCGGAGGGCGCCAGGGCAATGCCACCGCTCCCAGCTTTATAGGCACTCAGCCCGGAATTGCCAAGGGCGCCCGAGGTGCGTCAAGTGCCTGGGAGACCACGGCACAGCGGAATGTCTGAGGACAGATCCACCACCGAGCCCCCTGCGTGCGTACTTTGCGGACAAGTAGGCCACACGGCCAACTACAGAGGATGCTCGAAGGCCCCCAACTTCTACAAAAGGAGGGCACCAAAGCCCCAGGGCATGTCGAAGCCGCCGCCCAGAGCGCAGAAAGCCCCACAGGTGTCCCAGCGCCAGACATAGAAGCAGGATGACTTCATCCCTGCCCCTCCTCCCGCCACAAACGCGTGGTCCCGGCCTCCAAAGGTCGCGGGGCCCCCAAAGGCACAAAAAACCATTCTCCCCCTCCCCCTCAGCCACAGAGGGCCCCGAAGCCCCAGGCTCATATGGGAACGGGCACACAGGCACCCGTCCCACTGATGCCACTTAAGCCTCAGTATGCACCCCCTCAGGGAGGCAGGACTAAGGACATAGTAGCCGATTTTGAATTCTTAGCTGAATTCATAAAGTCAGTCGATACTGAGGAGGTGCAATTGTTTGCACATAAGGTCAAATTTGGCACCATGGCGGAGAAGATCCAAGCCATGGTTGACCATGCAGCGCTGGTCGAGACGATAAAGCGCTTAACGAAATAAAGCATCCCAATGGCTACAACGGGAAGGACGAAACCCAACTCTATAAGACTGGTGTCGTTCAACGCAAATCGAACATCCAAGAGTAGCGGGACTTCCTCCCGGAACAAAAAGTAGACATCCTTCTAGTGCAGGAAACGTTCCTTAAAGCTAGAAACTCAAACCCGCGTATTTGCAATTATAATATTGTTCGAAACGACAGGAACCGAACCTGCATGGGGGGTACAGCCATCTATTATAAGAGGTCCCTCCATTGTATCCCACTCAACCCGCCCCCTCTAGAAAATCTAGAAGTGTATCTATGTAGGCTATGCATGACGAGCCATCTGTCCATCACCATAGTCTCTGCATACCAGTCTGGTTCAAAGCCGCTTCTAGTTAGCGACCTGGACGCTATTTTCGAATACTTAAACGACGACCCAATAATATTAGTTGGGGACCTCAACGCCCACCACGTGACCTGGGGCAATAGATACAACAACAGTCACGGGACTGTCCTCAAGAGATATGTCGATGATCATAACATCATCATCAACGCTCCGTATATCCCAACCCATTATTCCCCGAACAATAATGGGTATATACGTTCACCGAGTATAATCGATATAGCACTGGTTAAAAATATTTCACTCGTCATAAAGACGGCTGAAACGTTACACGAGCTTAACTCGGACCACAGACCCGTTTTAATCGAAATAGGAGAAAATCGAAATAATAGAAATAGTAAAATTAAGAAAAAGATCATCGACTATAAATTACTAAAAGACAACTTAGATAATGTCAGTTCGAGTGAACTCGATAACATCCCAGACAGTATAGACTCTCCCCAAGCCGCTATCGCGGCTTCATCCTCTTTAACCGCACTACTGGTTAGAAAAATAGGAGAATCGTCAAGAGAAATCTCCACCGTCCCAGAGTACCGTTTAGCTCTCTCTGACGATGTCAGAGACCTTATCCGTCAAAAAAATGCGGCTAAACGCCTGCACGATCGCTACGGAGGCGAAGTGTGCAGGAAAGCCCTCCGAAAACTAGAAAGAGAAGTAAAAAAGGCTGTACCTAACTTCATTAACAGGAGATGGGATCACTTCGTTAGCGAACAATCCCCGTCGCATACGGACTACTGGCCTCTCGCCAGAGCTATGAAGTCCGAACCGGTAGCTCAAATGCCACCACTAAACCGCGCACCGATTACCTGCACTAGAGGATGGCGAAAAGGCGGAGTGCCTGGCCGACACACTAGAGAGTCAGTGCACTCCTAGTTCCCTCCCCACAGACCCCTCCCACATAGAAGAGGTACATAACATAGTAACGGCCCGCCTGGCTGTGCCGCCGGACGATGATGATGAGATCATACATCGAACGGACACAGAAGAAGTGAAGGATCTAATAAAGGACCTTCACTCGAAGAGGGCCCCCGGGCCCGACAAAATAACCAACAAGGCACTGAAACAGTTGCCGCCCGTTATTATAAACCTCTTAGTGTGCTTCTTTAACGCCCTTCTGGCGCAATGCACTTTCCCAGACTCATGGAAAGAAGCCATAGTGATTGGCATACACAAACCGGGAAAACCCCGGACGGACCCCACTAGCTACAGACCCATAAGTCTCATAAGCTCGTTAGGAAAAATCTATGAAAGAATAATCCTCGCACACCTGAAAACCGTGATACGAGAGAAAAATCTCTTCATGGACGAGCAGTTCGCGTTTCGCGACAGCCACAGCTGTCCCCAACAAGTACACCGCCTCATGGAGTACGTACTCTCGAGACTCAAAAGACAGGGCCGGCCACGCGGCACGGGCGCTGTCTTCTTTGATGTAACAAAGGCGTTTGACAAGATCTGGCATCAAGGCCTCATCTTCAAACTGTTCCAACTAGGATTGCCCGACAGGCTGGTGCTGATCGTAAACAGCTACCTAGCAAACAGGCAGTTCCGCTACAGAGTGGAGGGCACCCTGTCCTCCCCTCGTCCCCTCAGAGCTGGAGTTCCTCAAGGATCGGTCCTCTCTCCCACCCTCTTCAATCTGTACACAAGCGACATACCGCAACACCACGGCGTACAGCTGGCGATGTTCGCAGACGACACCGCACTGTACACGTGGTACCTCCCCAAATTCGGAGCCAAGCTACCCCAAAAGGCCGTCACCGAACTCGGTGAATGGTTCTTAAAGTGGAGAATAGAGGTAAAGGCAGAAAAGAGTAAGTCCATACTCTTCTACCGTACCCCGCCCTACCACAAACGAGGAAACATGCCCGCCATCATGCTCTACGGTAACGTGATACCCAGAGCAGAGACGGTAAAGTATTTAGGCGTCACGCTCGATAGGTCGATGAGCTTTAAGAATCACATTGACAACGTTCTGAAAAAGGCACGGCATGTCCTTTTCAAATTATATCCACTCATTAACAAGAAGAGCAAAATGGCTAATAGACATAAGCTCACCTTGTACACTACATGCATACGACCGATCATGTCGTACTGCAGTGCAGCTTTCGCGCACATAGCCCGACCCAAATAGAACGTTTGCAGAAAATGCAGAATAGATTCTTGCGCATGGCCACTGGATGCCCGTAGTACATTCGTAACATCGACCTACATTGCGACTTTCAATTAACATCGATAAAAGGACACTTCAAAGAGCTGTCTCAAAAGTTCTTTGACCGTGCTCTTAATCACAAAAATAAACTAATCGTTCAAACGTCGGAATACGACCCGACGTTAATAACCGTTTCCCGTTACCGTCGGCCGAAGCAAGTACTGCACGACGCCGACGACGCGATAGCCATAGCAGTTGCTAAGTCCGCCCTTGCACACAAGCAAAAACACACCCAGACACGATCTTAGAGAGCTCTAAAAATAAAAATTAAATCATTATCACGGCTTTTAGCCGATTTGAAGCGCAAATCGACCCCACCCGTCAGAGGGTGGGGGAGGAGGCCGGCCTCCTCTGACAAGCCAAACCGAAAGACGAGCTCAACTTTTCCTAAACAAGTCCCGCAACATTAAACGGCATACCACGACATTTTTCGATGTGAGGGCGGGCTTGTCCGTTAGGTACCAGAGTTATCCATATTACAAGAACAGTTCCTTGTGTTAGAAGATTTCGGATATAAAATAGATAAAGGTAAAGCTAATGCGGAGGAACATTTAATAATTATTATCGGATGAGTCCCATCAGGACCCGCTTCTTTATTCATATTAACAGTTTTTAAATACTTATCTATATTTATTGGGGCAATAAGTGGAGGTGCTAGGCTACCTATAGTTAATAAGTTTGTACTAGTAGGCTCAAAAACTGAGTAAAAGTGGTCACTAAATAGATTGGCGATATGTGGCCCATCGGAAGCTGCACAGCCCTTATAGTACATCGTTTTACAAATGTCCATAAATATCTGGGATGTATTTCAATCTTAGGTTCCGAAAATTCTACAAAATATTTATAACACTCCTTTTCCAATAACGCAGTCCGTTTTCTTAAAATTTTGAAACTTTCATAATCTAACGGGTTGCTATAACTTTTC
>JAFELO010000985.1:0-16028 GCA_017140195.1 Eumaeus atala
TCCGACACAGACACACACACAACCACACAACGCGGAACAACACAAAAACAAGAGCGAAAACGAAAAAGACACCACAAGCAAGTGGCCTTACACCCCTGCCCCGGGATCGCACGATCAGACCAGGACAAGTTACTGATTTTCTTGGTACAAGAGCCGAATCACGAAAATGCAAATATCTCTAAATCTCTAAAAGATGCGCCTAAATGATACCTTTCGGTAGCCGCCACTGACACTATAGTTCCGATATTTAGCTCACGCCTAGTACCGGAAAAACAGAGTCATCTATACTACACTAGACTACTAGACAGTAGTAAGTAGTCGTATAATTACGCAATAGCATAAATATATTATAGGCCCCAAAAATTAATCTTTATTCCTACTTTCCTTTATTCCGTTGGAGCAGTATACCGAAATGGCCTGTTCGTAGTCGGACACAGGACCGAGGGTTTAACGTGCTCTCACAACTAAGGCAGTGTAACAACGCTAACTTCCCGATTTCGGACTGTTACCGTTGTTGTTTATGTGTGGAACCCGGGACCTCACGATGTACGATGATGGCTTGCCATTAGACTACGAGGTAGTCTAAGGAATAATAGAATGTGAAATGAGCTGAAACTTCCACAATGTTCCAGAAGGATCTTATTCATGCGTATTCATGTTACAACAGTGATAAAATTAACATGAGCTCAAGTCTAGCCTAGCTCCAGACAGATTTAACAATAGGTCATATATCAAGGATGAATAATTTATTCAGAAAGCTCGTCGACTACATTCAGAGGTATTATTATTTAGGGGCGACGTTGTAGAAAGTATATAGAATTCCACTTGAGACAGACTGGAAGACTGAAAGTAATTTAGATCCTTTTCTTGTCAAATGTTTGCATCATTTGTTTAA
Source organism: Eumaeus atala (assembly GCA_017140195.1). Taxonomy (NCBI): domain Eukaryota; kingdom Metazoa; phylum Arthropoda; class Insecta; order Lepidoptera; family Lycaenidae; genus Eumaeus; species Eumaeus atala. Next base: position 896 of record JAFELO010000985.1, read on the forward strand.
TAATTGCGCTTTTATTTTTATGTTTTTGTACGGTTTGTTTGAGATATTGATTTATCATTATCAGTTATATGACTGCCATAGGCTAAGTGCTCAGAGCAGTGCAGAATTGACTGCAACCCGAATGCAATCGAATTGTGGTTGCAGCCAACTCCAACCGCAAGACGACCGTGCTCTAAGCAGTTTGTCTACTGCGGCTCTTGCCTCCAAGCAGTCCGTAATGGCTTACGGACTGCTTGGATCAGGCACGAGCACTAGAGTAGTCTTATTGTAGTTGGTGTTTTCAAATTTCGTTTGCACTCAATTCCGACCGTGACACGGGCGTTCTCGCGTTGCTGGTCTCAGCCGCTTCAAGCAGTCCGAGTATGTTATTCGCGTATTTCATTGACATATTTTTGTGTGAATATCATGGCAGAGTGATCCGTTACTACTTGCATCCGACATGACATATATCGATAACCACCACTACAATATGCAAATAATTTTCGGTTTGATAACATGAGAGTTGTTAGGGTCGTTCTTTTACTTGTGTATATACTTAATGTACATACCTCAGGTGTTGAGTTATTAACCTATAATAATGTATAGGAAAAAGAAAGGAAAAGTGTAAATAGACGAATAATTAAAGAAAAAAAAATAGCACCGACTAGAAGAAAAAGAACGTTTTGTAGTTATCTAACAGGTTTTAACGCGTAATAATACTTATTACAAGGTACAGGCAAAGTTTTTTGTAAATACCTTGCTCGACGTTTCGGTCGGGTTTTACACCAACCTAGGCCACAAGAGTCGGCTCGTGTCCGCGGCTGTAGATAACTACAAAATGTGTAACAAACGTGAAAGTTTCAAACAATTATTAACAAAATAACGTGCGCCCACGTATCGATTTATATTAATGTTGCCGGTCTAGGCAAAACTTCTTTTTATAGTATACAAGGTAAACAAGCTTCGGAATTCTTTGACCACTACAGGCGCCCATAGACATCGGCACTGTTAATGTCATGTAGGTGTGTTGCTCTCCTTTCTTCGAACGGACCGGTAACATTGACATTCATTGAAGGGATCAAAATTCAATAAATATTACGTTTCAAAGAATACTGTACCTAAATCATATCATCTCTAATGCGCTCTCTACAAGCCAGTTAACATTTAAAGTTTAATGATATGTGAAACCCCGTAACCTGACACACCCAATCACTACTCACCAACAGTCACAACACACCACACAACACACAGGCCTTAAACAGGCCTACATTCTCCCCCTGAGCCCATAAGCCACGATGGAAAACCCGCAAATTTATTGCGGCCCCGTTACCGAAGGGATAGTTATCCCTTCGCGATCCCACCCGGGTTATGAAGTTCGCCTCGGTGCCCGTAGCCCTCGCAGAAGCACTGCGAAGATGACCAGGTGTAAATAGACCCCTAAACCGGCTTGTTTTGGGGACTATTATGTTGGTCCGTTCTCTAGAATGCTTTGCTTCGCTGGCGAATGTTCTCGAAATCCTAGACTTTACATCCGTGTTTTTTCGGGGATTCTAGAGGCGATGAGGAACCATCTACGTGCTTGTAATTAAATTTGTTGCTTATCAACTTACGAGTGGAACAAATCGACTGTTAATAATGTAATGTATCAAATTGGACCGTTTATTAAACGGTTTCCGCTTCGTTGGTGAATTCCTAAACGAGTATAATGATCGTATGAGTTTACAAAATTAATACTAATTACAACGTGCCCTCAACAAAGTACTCGATTTTGATTATCTCACTAATGGACAAGCTAGTCCATTAGTGATTACTAGTGACTCCGGAGGCGCGGAAGGGTGAAGTGGGGTATGGTAAGTCTCCGGTTCCCTGCGGTGTACTGAGATGTTTCCCGTGCCAGTTTTTGAGGTAGACTCTGACAACTGTGATAAGTAATACCGCCACAAAAGTTGCGGCGTTACTGTCGCGTTTTGTGTGGTTAGTGAGTAAGCGGTGCCCCATGAGGGTGGACGGGTTGAACTAAGGCAACGCAACTGCATATGCGGATGTCGATTGACGCCGGTAGTCACCAAATGGCTCCAATTCCCCGTTTGTCTCCCTATGCTTTAAAAAGCTAAGACAAATGTATTGGATCATTTATTTTAATACTATTTTTTGTACGTTTAAACGAAAAATGGGCCAACGGACTGTAAAAATAGTAATTTTGATTTCACCTATCTTTAATTGTGTCATTGTAAGTAATACAATTTTAAACTGTTTTAACTCGGAAACTGGAAATATCATATTTATTTCTCGCTCCATTAACATTTTGGATGCCGGACTAAAATTAACTTAATTAAAACTAAAACGTGCGCACTACTAAAATTATATATAGATAATTTAATCACGTTTAATGTTAAAGGTTTTACCCTATATGTGACCTTTATGTGATTAAAACTTTTAACATTAATTAATAAGCATCAAAATATAATGATAGGGTAGATTTAAGCGAATGTACACACTATCAAAAAACTACATTTATTAAATATTACGGTATGAAGTATTACGCGGTGTTATTATAACATCAAAATATATTCAGCCTTAATTGTGTAATTTAACACAATATTTTGTCTATCAGTCGGCGCAAGTGTAGTGTAATCGCTTGGCTCGAGCACCACACGTCAACAGGAGAGAGATTTAATTCGCCAGGTCGGATTATGTTGTCATCGGAATGTAAATAGCGGACATTTCGTTTTAATTCAGATAAAATATTATCTGTAAGCACCATCATGAGCAATAAGCTCTGGTCTTTTTTATTGTGGTCAAGTGGTGAGCATGTCCAACGAAAGAACATGATCTCGGATAGTGTTAATGGGATTTTTTAAATATCTAATAATCGTCTGAAGTTGGAAGTTTGGTGATATTGTATCCCCGTGCCCCGGAGAAACGCCGAAGCGTTTTAACGTATGTACCCTGTGAGAACTTTGTATTAATTTCTCTCCGGTCATCCGGTCTCCGGTCCGGTCCGGTCATAGCATACACATAGCGACAGCATAGCTATCACTTCATGCCGGTTATATACGAGTGATTAACATTACTGCAGTTATTCTATGTACATAATCTAGTTACATACTACAATTTCTCGCATTCCGCTGTTGCTAAGTGGAAGTGAACAGTTAAATAGATAAAAGGAATACGAAAGTTAATGCAATGGTAAACCTATTTTTCAGATGTCCAATTATAGTCAGGATGGCCGAGCGGTCTAAGGCGCTGCGTTCAGGTCGCAGTCCACTTCTGTGGGCGTGGGTTCGAATCCCACTTCTGACAGTAATTTTTTGATAAAAAAATGTATTTTTAGTCGCTTACTTCATAGTGATAACCAAAGTGTTCCATAATGGACGGTTCGAATTTTTGATAAGATTGTATATTTCTATTTTGGTCAAAATTACTCTACTAACTGAAAATGTACGTACCGAGCAACTCGGCTAAAATATAGGCTTAGGTTTTCGTAAGATAAATTTTCGCAGAAGTAGCAGCAAAGGTTGAGATTTTACATTTTATCTGATGAACCCAAAGGCCCACAGAATTCACTTTGTCCCCCGGTATCTACAAGACGAACATTGTCCGGTGACAACTGAGATTAAACAAAAAAATAATGGTCCAGTAATGGCCCATGATGTGGGGGGGGGGAGAAAGAGCTGGTTGCCCGCCTTTTCAACCCCCCCCCCCACATCATCTGATCGGAATAATTATCCGATTGCTCGTTTGTTCCACTATACTATAAAAAAATTATGTATCATGGCGCTCTCATGTTGGTTGGAGACTTGAATAATTATGTGATAATTAACAAGCAAATTGGCCAACCGCCTTTCTCAACTGGGGGATGAGTTAGCTAAGAGGGATTTACGAGGGTGAACGTGTGCCTTCAAACTTTTGATGGCAGTGTGTTTAACTTATAGAGCGCTCACCAAGCTCGTGGTTTCACTTGTAAATATATTAGGCACGGTCTTCATCAGTTTCAGTCATGTCTAGTCCAGTCTACGCTCGATGCTCTGAGCCATAAGCATCATCGTACCCCATGTAGCATAGCGGAGCCAGGTGGCGACTACCAATGCACATTAACATATGCTGATACGTTGCCACCTTTAAACCGTTTTTCCCAATGGGCTGCCGACTATTCACAAACTACAGGAAATGCTACGGCATAGCCATCACTTTTAAAGCGGTAATTTGTGAACAAGAGGTACCTCCTCGGTAGTGCCGGTCGGCGATTTTGCTGTAAAGCAGCTTGGCACCACGTCTTACAGACCAAGTATTATATTATAGACTTGACACTGCAGTTAAGTTAGGTTACGTTTCAAGTTGGGTAAGTAACCAATAGCTTTGTACCTATTTCTTATTCATCTAGAATCATTATTTTTTATAGTATCGGGGGGCAATCGAGATGTGGGAGCCTTTTTACGACTACCAAAGCCCATAAACATCAGCATAGCTACTATGTCGATGCGTTGCCCTCCTAATCTCCTCCCTGTCCAATGGATTCAAATAATATTGAAGATCATTCATTATACGTCATTTAATACAAATAATAATATTGAAGATTTGTGGATTGTAAAATATTTTTCATTACACATTTTATACATTTAATTTTTACAATTTATTTAAACTAATTTTACATTGAAACTGTTGTTTTTGTTATAATTTACCTTGTATGTGATTTTTAAGCTGATGTGAAGAGCGAACGAGAGAATTTACAAACTAAACATTCACAAACCAAAATAAGAAACATTTCTTGATGTAGGTGAATTTACAAACATTATTGTGAAGTATTTCTTAATGTCAACTTATATTTAATTTTGGAATTTTGTCTGCCACGTGGTCCAGTGGTAAGCACGTTCAACGACAGTATATCCACGTATCAAGGTATCAAGTCCCGGGTCACGCAATAGAAGAACAGGGAGTGCACGTGAGCCTGCGCACACACTTGTGCACTGTAGTGTGTCCTGTACAGTTGGCTAATCTCCATAGAGACAGCCCCGTGGCCGAAGTTTGGCTAGAATGCCATTATTTTTTTTATTTTGGAGATTCTTGGTTAACGTTTATTACGTAAAGTCATCCGAATTATCGTAATACATTGTCACGTATTCTTCCGTTGCACGATAAAAAAGACCTAGTAGTACGAATGCGAAATTTCTCGTAATTAATTGACAATGTGTGAAGGCGATCCGCTTATGTTTGTCCGTCCAAATGGGTATCTATTGTTTTGTAGATTTCACAAACGAGTAAATTTACAAAAGCAGTTCACGAATACTTAGCACTCGTCCATTGTGTTTGAATCAAGTCTCAATACAACTCGGGGGAAAGTAAGCAATTTCGTATCGCTCCGTCCCGACATTACGATAAAAGGGTCCTGACGGGCGATGATTTTTGTCAATAGAATTTGTCGCGTCGAAATGAAGGGGTCCGCACTGAGTGGGTCCTGTAAAACGTCGTACGGTTCGAATTCACAATGAATGATCACGGCTGAACGCCTCGGGAAGGGATGGACTAGATACAAATGTGTACAGACTGTCAAATATTTTGACTGGTATTTGGATATTGAATTTGGCGTTGTTTTAACGTAAAAATCTCTCCACCTCATCTACAGTATAACATACATGTGTATAATATGATAAATAAAACTGGAATAAGCAGTATCCGTGGATAAAACCTGTGCGGTGTCCGTGGATATTACCTGTGCGGTGTCCGTGGATATAACCTGTGCGGTATTCGTGGATACAAACAACCTGTGCGTTGTCCGTGGATACAACCTGTGCGGTGTCCGTGGATATTACCTGTGCGGTGTCCGTGGATACAACCTGTGCGGTATACGTGGATACAAACTGTGCGGTGTTCGTGGATATAACCTGTGCGGTATCCGTGGATACAACCTGTGCGGTGTCCGAGGATACATCCTGTGCGGTGTCCGTGGATACAACCTGTGGGGTATCCGCGGATACAACCTGTGCGATGTCCGTGGATATAACCTGTGCGGTATTCGTGGATACAACGTGTGCGGTATCCGTGGATACAATGTGATGGAAACTGTATCCGGGGTTCGGTGGTTGCACCCCATGCAGCTTACCAATGGCGTATTCATAAACTTTGTCGTTTCTAAAATAATACGAGCGACGCCATATCAGAAATTACATTCAATGTCAAGCCTTTATGGCGCCATCCTTTTAAGCAATTTGGAACATATTATAAAACTTTAATAATAGATTTCGTAATTTAGTTGGTTAAACTGACTTGTATTTTATGGAATATACGCTTTTTCCTCTATTCACGGTACAACAATTATATTAACGAGACCACATCTGTAGTGGTCGTCTCCTTTCAAATTGAAAGTGGGTATAAGTAGCGGTCGTTACCTTTGGAAAGCTGTTTTATTAAAACTTTCGTTCTTTACGAAGTATCTTTTTAGATACTGACCCTGTTTTATGTATGACAAAAAATTATTTGATCCGTTTTTAGCCATCCGATAGGAATATATCTTCACCGTACCCCTCACTAGGAGAGCTCCACACACCACAGGACCCAGGGTCGTTGATTGCGCACAAATGGATTTCACCGCGTCAAATAAATCGATCACCACCAGGATCGTTTTGTGACATGTGTAAATCCAGAAGGATGCGTCACAATTTACCAAGTGTGTAGGCTTCTACAAAAACTACTGCATCAGACTATATTTCAGGGCCTCCATCCCTTATAAAGTACTTAGTGTTGATAACTTCTATTTCATAGCGAGAGTAGCTTTGGACGTTTTAAACTTTTCTTTTGTCATGTTAGAATTCACCACCCCCGATGTAGAGAAATTTGTATGCCGGCTATTTCAAACCCGCTAAAAGTCCTAGTTATGTTATTCACGGCAAGAAAATATACAGATAAAGAATGCAATAGATACCGTTTGAACAATACAAAATACTCACGTTTGATGCTGAATAAGTTGCGTACAAAATTAATTCAATTTTCAATTTTTGAATCAAAAGGAAAGTTGCTTTGAAAGGCACTTTTGTGTAAAAATATTTTACATGACCTGAACAGAAGGTAAAACGTTAGAAGGTCATTAATTTTATAATTTACTTTCGAACAACAAAGGGAAAGCTTTTTAGACTGCGAATGTATCGTCGAGTCCTTTTTTCTGGAGCCCTTTTTTTGTGAAATTAGATTGCGCCCTATCGGCGGAAGGCTTTTATGTCGTATTTGCTTATAGTGTCGGACCCTGTAATTAAGTTTGTCATTTGTCCGATCGGGAATGAGTTAGGCATTTTGTTGTGCAGCTGAGATTGCGAGAACCCTTAACGGGGTCACCGCTTGTTCCGGTCATGTGTAATGATCCGTTGTGCTTGTGACACAATTTTATAGATTTTTTTAATTGTGGTCCTTTTTTGTCGCGATGGAATGCTATTTACGCACTATCACCGGTCTGGGATTCACGTTTCTTGTCACATATCGTCCTTTAGATATCACCTAAAGGACGATAAGCGTCAAGAAACCTGAATAATATCCAAGGGTCCTACTAATTTTTGATACAAGTTTATTCATTAAAGTTGCCTACTAAATGCCTTAATACAATTATCTCACCAATAGTGCCGCGTCGTGTTGCAGTGGAATGGGGCCGGCACGACCGGGGAGGTACCTCTTGCTCTCATGATATCGACGTAAAGTGGTCTTACGTGGCGCGTTTCCTGTGGTTTGTGAGTAACCGGTGGCCCATCGTGGGGGAAGGCAACTCATCGGCATGGTAATTACGCTGGTCTTCGCGGGCGTCGGTAGTCGTATAAAGGTTCCGATTGCTCGTTTCTCCACCTATACTATAAAAAATATACGTTTAGGTACTACCTAATGGCGGATTTTTAGACTCACTTAGATTACTGATACCACAACCCTCAGTTTATAAACTTTGGTCCTGTCCATGTTAAAACAACAATTTAATCAATACCGGTCACCAGTTTGGTACACTAATGAGCGTTATGAGTAAATGGTATATAACTGAACAGGTCCGGCGCGCTGTCCGGCACATGGCACACATTAGGGCGATGAATGCAAATGAAATGTTAATTCGCAATAATTATCAAGTCGAAAGCCTTTTCGCCTCTCACGTGTCTTTCATTATTTGATTAACAGGCCCGTTGTTCGATCGTGTCGGGATAAATGAACAGGGAAATCGTTATGTTAGAGCTTTTTATCGTTATAAATGCTCGCTACATAGGCCGTTGCCTATGGTGTAGCGAGCAACCGGATCGCTTGTTGGTATCTTTTTAAATTTACTCTAAATTACTTTTGTAAGTATTTCTGCCATGTTGAATTGCAGCAGAATTACGCCGGCACGTCCGTAAAGGTATCTCTTACGCACAAAATATCGTCGCTGAGTGACCTATAAAGTCGCGTTTCTCAAATTTACTTCTAGTCGTCCTAGCCGAATTTTGGTCATGGTGACCATTCCTATAGCGACTATCCAACTGCGCAGGACATATCAAAGTGCACAAGTGTGTGCGCAGGCACAGGTGCACTCGCTGTTCCTTCGTTCTCCTATTCTTCAGGAGGTCTCCATCAGGAGAGAAATCAGGCGCAGTACCTCCTACCTACGCGCTCTCCGAGACACGGGGGTGTCACAACACCAAATTTCCGACCTCGGACTGTTATTAGAAATTGATAAATTCCAATAAAACTTTGGTCTGACCCGGGACTCTACGAAGGACTCCACCACTGTGGTCATGCTTACACTAGACCACTAGGCAGACTAGAATTACACGTAAACATCTCTGGGGGATATCTCACCATAATCATTCATATGTCATTTATTAAGGTGTAAACGTAAAAAAATACGCTAACGCGTAGAATCAGTATACCAAACTCAGCAAAAAATACAATTTTTTCGAATCTATGCTTATTATTAAATAAAGTCCCCGAAAGCTGCCTGTATGTGATCTATTTTCTCAAAAAAAGGTGAAGACCGCATGAAAAACTGAATGGATTTCCCTTGAATAGAGCGCCTCCTGTGGAAGGTCTTAGTGTATAGTTTGGCCTCTTTTACCCGCGGTAGAAATCAGGGCGGACAGCTAGTATTTATTATATCGCATCAATCTGAGGATGGTTATTACCAAAATGTGGTTATCTGAAGCTAATTGCTTTGTTTTCCCCTCTATGGAAACGTATAAAATACTTGTTTAGAAACAGGTAAAGTTTGTAAGTATATATTTTGTAACATCAAAGTATTATCTTCGTGTTTTCTAAGGGGAGAAGGGAGTTTCACAAGAATGTCTTACTCAGAATACTAAAATTAAACACATACCGCTATAAAGCTTGTTGTTTTGTATTTATCTTCGGTATTTTAACAACTTTTTGATACTTTATAATCGAAAGCTTTTATATTTCTTATTAGACCCTTATTTTATAGACTCATCACAGAAGAATAGATTGCTTTATAAATTTTGGTTATGGGGTGTTCCTGTACGCCAGGGCGGCATCTATACAGCAGATGCTTACTTATATTGCTTAAGAGTATTTATAGTTATGCTTAAGAGCATATATATGTTAGTATCATTGTTGCTCTACGGTCGATCCTACGACCATAGAGATAGGTTGACTTCAACAACAACACAGCTTCGCCCCAGCTCCCTAATGGGGTAGGTAGGTAGACGTTTTTATATAATGCGGTGAAATGCATTTATGTGCCGTAACGGGCCCAGCATGGGGTCTGGTGGGGTGTTGGACTCGCAGCGTTTCTCTAAGGGCCACACTTCCATAGATTGGTTGTTTTTTTTGACGCGGGGAAAATAATTTACGCTCCTTCACTGGCCCTAGGTGAGGTCCAGTGTTGTGTGGAGCTCGCGGCACATTATAGTGCCGAATACCTACAAAGATCACCGCGAGTGCCATCAGTGCCGCCTTTGGTGAGGTGCCCCGGAACAACAAATCATCTGGACACCTCGACGGCTAGTGAGCCCTCAAAGGGACCGACTCCAGCTCCATAGAGGGGGTTGACCCGCAATACAGGACGATCCCACCTAATTTGGGAATGCAATGGCTTGAGGTTCCCATCCTCGCCCCTTGCTCAGTACGCACTAGCGCCGCCTTAATTTTTGTTCTTTTGTCCCCTATTCTTATATGAGGGGTACAAAGAGCATCCATCTCCTCGGTTCAATTGGCTTCGCCCGGGCTGTCTCGGATCACCACAGGCTATTGGGCCCCACCGTCACGACAAAGGTTCGAATCTCCCCACCATGGGAGACTTTTGTTTGGTGACGAAGGGAAATGCATGTACTCCTTGTACCTGGGAGCCCGAGTAGGCCCCCAGACCTATGAGGGACTCGGTCGTTGTGTAGCAATACCAACTAAACCCCTACGGGAGCCTTTAGCCGCTATTAATGGAGGCTCTCGGATCTGCAGGCAACAGAACCCTTTCAGCGACAGGCTGGCCTCGGCGAAAACGCCAAACTTCACCTCCTCGGGGACTGTCCGGCTATGCTATGGCGGTCCCCACGACGCCGTGTCTTGATGAAGTGGACCGGGTTCCCATCTCGGCCCGACACGGGACACAGGGGCACTACTAAAGGCGCTGCAGAGAGCGCCTCCTTCGTACGCCCATTCGTCGTCGCCTGGGGGAGGCAGCGCCGGCAGCCTCCGCTTTCACCCGCTCGTCGGCTTACTTCTGGGACATGCCGGTCTCGCAGAAGGAAGCCATCGCGTGGTATGACTCGTCGCTGCCGAGCATCGTTACGATGATGCTCGACTGTGACAAGTCCCCTGCGACAATTGATGTTAAATCACACGTCGAGGGTGTGCTGGGCCGAGTCCACCGCCGCGTCACATTCGTGACACCGACTTGTCGGCTCCCTGTAGGCCGTCCTACACAGGTACTCACTGAAGCAACCATGCCCGGTTTGTGAATGAGGTTGCAAATTACTTTTTGAAACTATCTCATTATTTTTATATTACTAAAATGGGAAATAAACAATTGCTATTAGGTTTCGAATTAGCTGAAGCAGCTAGATAAAGCTTGTTTAGAGTTTCAGTTTCAATGAACACGGCTATCAGTGCTGAAAAAGCTAGCGGCCTCAATAAAAACCATTAGCGACGTATGAAACGTTGTTACAAAAAATATCGTGGAAGTGGTTTAGTTGGAATATGGCTTATTTCTGGATGCGGATTTTTTGTGAAAAATAGTTAAATGAGGTGGTATGGCCATTAACTTGAAACTATTTATTTCAAAACAAGTTTTTAGTGTGATATTTTTTATTCCATGTTGTTTTATGTGATTTTTTTTTGTTTGTCGTTTTTGTGCAATGTTTTTGGTTTGTTAATTTTGTGACTGTAGTATTCGTATTGTTGCGAATTTATACTTTTAGGATGGATATTCTATTTTGAAATTGAGTTACAAAATATTTTACAATTTGTGTCAATCTTTAATTATTTTATAAGTCATTTGATTCAAATTCAGTGCGTTATTAAACATTACATACATTTTTACAGCCTCATCCAAATCTGTCTTATTTTTACAGCCTCATCCAACTCTTTCTTATTTTCTTCCTTTTGACGACCGCTGGTGTTGGCTCCCATGGATGACCATGAGATTACACCATTCTTGTTATGCAGATCTGTTACTTTCTCTCCCGCCCTCGCCTGCTCCTTTTTATTTAATGACGCGGGGAAACGAAATTACATGCGAACCTGGGTCACAATTCAGGCCGGCCAATAATTTTCAGTGATGTGTGGGACTCGCGGCTATCAGCAGTCTCTCGGCTGCTCCTGCTGATTACACACTGACAGCTTCACGTTAGTGTCACTACAACTGAATATTGACTTCAACGTGAAACTCGCAGTCCGCACAGTGGTATCATGTGAATACCTTTTGCGGAATTCCCTTCCACTCACAAACAGTAAGAGACGACAGTATGGCTTTTACTTCGTTGCTATCTGAGCGATAGGAGTGTCTGTACAGGAATTTAATGTGGTAGATCTTTTTTTAATTCTATGTGTTATTTATGTGGCATTTATTCACTGGCGTGTACATGATGATGATAATGAACGCCCTGTGCCATGCCTTAAAGGAAAAGAGGTTCCTGTATTTGTTTGCGTCCCTGTTGTGAGCTGGAAGCGAACGCTGCCGATGGCATCTTCACCTCGTCTAACTCAGCAGAGCTCATGACGTCGCTTGTTTACTACTTTTATGTTTTAAAAATTTTATAGTAATACACAAACGCACTGAACAGGTGCCCCAAGTCTATTAATAGGGCACTTCGATAGTCAGTCCCTTGCAACTACACAGAGCACCTCGATTGTCATTCCCTCGAATGGGACCAACTACACAGAGTAGCACCACATTCGGCACAACACAGAACAACTCAACCGATGTCGGGGGACAGTTCAGTTGCGCAAGGGCAAGGATGGGCCTCGCTTTTTGACATCTACTCCTTAGCCTTCCCCCCTCCCCCCTTTAGCACACGTGTTAGAAGTTATAGTTTTTTAGCGTAACAAGATAAAATTAGCCCTGTTCTACGTTCTTAGAAAAAACTGCACGAACAACAGAAAAAAAGGTAACTAATACATTATCATAGTTGATTGAATGTATTGTCACTTCTTGATGGAAATTCATGTTGACACTTGAATAAATAAATAAACTTTATATACATATCCCACAAATAATTTAATGTTCAATTTACATTCACTACCGGTTTCGACTTATGTCGACCTCACTAGTTTAATTCACATCACCTGAGGCACTGACTATATCCCATGATGAGGGGACAGGCCATGTCCAATAGTCATCATACGTGTCCTGTCGCTGATACTCGTAGATCTAGCATCTTGTTGTAGCTTAAGCAAGTCTTTAGGTAAATATTCTGTTCAACAGCGAAACTAGCACAACAGTCGGATCCGACTGAGGAAATAACATAGCACGTACATCTTGTGATGACAGCTGTGACAGCTGAGGCCTGTATTAAATACATATAATGTCCAGGCCATGCGGCGAGGACACCTCGTGTGTGTGTGTCTCTGTAATGTGTTATAGCTTGCCCTTATACACGTAATACTGTTCACCTAGAGGTTATCACCTAGGCCGGTCCCACAGCCCTCCATATGTCATCCTGACGTCGCGCATAACTTAAATAAGCATACAACAGTAAATTAATTTCTCCGAGAAAGCCAAAAAAGCCAGTCAGACACGAATGTTTGTGAAGACAAATCATCCAGTAAGCGCATATAAGTGACAGCACACTTATCGACGCGTCCAAATATTTGTCCGAGTTTAAATATTATGTGTGTGTTTGTTTGTTCTAAAGTACAGTCGCTGACAGAGGTTCTTACAGTTGTTTATTTATTTAATTTGTCTGTCAGTACTATTGATTTAACTGGAGTCTGCCAGTTCTTTTGATTTATATATATCATGAATTTATTATGGAATAAACAAATAGTTCTGTATTATCGCGAAGCCTATCTTAGAAACAAATAGATTGACTTCAAGATTTGTATTTTATATACTAAAATAATAAAATTAATCTGTCGCCCGCTGGATACGATTGACGCAAAATTATAAAACAGCCTTTGCCATATGTTATTTGCTCGCGGCAACTTCGGCGTCAATCATCTCGTCAACTTCGCTATATGTGTATAAACCCTTAGACGTTTACGCTTATTTACCAATAATTTATCAAATTGTTATTAAAACTATAATTCTGGCAATAGCCAATGATGAAGAATATGTAAATGAAAAAAATTAGTACTAACCAAACAGATCAGAAATCGAAGATTCAGCTCTTCATTTATAAATGCAAATAGCCGAATAGATTATATAGCAAGATTACGTTATAACACTTAAGCGTCAAGTCGTTACGCATAGGCATGTTAATGTAGTAGTCGTGAGTTATATCAAGTGTATGTATGTTAAGTACGTACATTAACTAGGTACCTAATTACGGATTGATTTATCAGGCGTATTACTATCGTGCGAGCATATCTAGCCAGTAATAATATGTGCTTGTTTACAATGCAAATTGTTTTAATACGAACCAATATGGATATCAAAGACAGGATTAATGTTTCATATTATTTATCACATGTTATAATAATGATTTATTTTAATTTTATCATTATTTCGTTATATTGATATAACACGAGAAATCATCGTATCCAGTATATCGAAAGAATACATAAAAAAAAGAATATTTATTGCTCACAAAAAACGATCTTCCAACCCGTATTTTTGTAGTTTATGTATGTATGTATGTATAGATTTACGGTTTCGAATAAGACGAAAATGGTTTTTGTAAGCAAAACATTGTGTTCATTGACTAGCAGCTCCCTTGTTTCATTCACGTAACATGGTAGACTTCCACATGGGGTTGAATATATAAAACTCTTCTCTATAGAAGAGAAAAGTTTTATTATTACTCATTATAGGAATCTTTATACCAAATTTAGGGTACAGTAGTTTCGGCTGTGCGTTGTCTGCCAGTCAACCTATTAGTCACTTAGCAACGGAAGAGTTATGTAATATATATAGATTAATGTCGCTAGTCACCAACCAGCTGGTGGTTCGGTCTCCTATGCTCAAATAGATTTTACGCTTCACTTCTCTATTCGGTAGTACACGAACAAACGGGCTCACGTGGTACGTAGGAGCGTATTTTTTTATGCAAATACAACTGCTGCTTACACTGCTTATCGTGGCCGTTAATCGATTTTGCAACTGTGTAATGACGGTGGGATGAATTTTTTATCATCTGCCTGCCTTGCGCTGCGTCAGCGTTAATAGCTTTATTATGTGCAGACAGAGCAGCGCCTAATGTTTGTTTGGTGATAGTATTGCCTCTTCTAAATATCTCTAGCTTCCTAACTTTTCTTTAGTAAGTTAAGAATAGCAATAGGCAGGCCACATTGCTCACAGAACCAGAGTCCGTTAGAGAAAAAAGGTTCTCGAGTGGTGGCCCCACACCGGAAGACGGGATGTGGGACTGCTTCCTGCCCGGTGAGCTGACGTCTCAGTTAAGGTTGCGGAGAGCCACACAACCACATGGGACGCAAGTGGCTTGTGTCCGTGACCGATGACCGATGGCACAGTATTGGGGAGACCTATGTCCAGCTGATGATGATGATGAAGTTAAGAAATTTAGGAGTCAATTGGGCGCCGTATATA
>JAFELO010000985.1:16086-45743 GCA_017140195.1 Eumaeus atala
TAACAACGACACATCATCACGCCAGTTCCCCAACGGGGTAGGCAGAGAGCACGGAGCGCCACATGTCACGATCCTTACATACCTGCCTTGCCTCCTCCACTTTCACTAACTCTCTTCAGACAAACACGCCGGCTGCGAAGACTCCGAACACCACCTTCCGACAGTACCCGACCGAATTTGATCGTGGTATGTTAGTCTGGGTTCGATATGATTCCCTTGTTTGAAATTTTAAACTCAAAGTGCACGAAGCCCATAGCTGCCATTTTTTGTCAAACACTTGTGTAGTCTAACTATACAGCAATTAAACCTCTTCCTAACGCCTAAATATTGTGTCAATTTGTAAAGAAAAAGATGTAAGACAGTCGAAATTGTAGAGAGACTCGTTTACTATGCACGAGACAGACGAAACACTCGGTCCGTGTTTGCTATCAACTTAACTTTGAATACAAAATAGGTATTAGCGCAGAACAGCTCACGTAGGCCCGTATATAAGCGGTGCGTCTGTCTAGGAGTAACAATGGGCTCTTCAGAAGGGCCCTCACTGAGTCACTTCCAGGTGGGAGATAGCTGAATACTTAATGACCCTCTCTTTTTAGTGCTGGCGCAAGTTGTAGGTTGCATGGTTGTTATTAAAATTCATAAAACGCTGCATCTTGTGACTTGTGTTATTTCTATTGATAGGTACATCGGTCTGATTACTCGTAAAATAGTGTTGTGTCGCGATCAACATAACCTTCTGAAGAAGTTGATATCTACTTGTCTCCGTCTAACTTTAAAAACTTCATATAATACAAAATATGACATTCACGAGTAACATTCCAGCTCATGTCGAGGCTCCTTGCGTTCCATTTTATTTTATTATTTTCTGATTAAAATGATTTTTCTAAGATTTGAAGAATAAATATACTGATGAAGAATATGCTAATATTAATAAGTACTTAGGGAATCTGGAAATACTAAGTAAACATAATACCATTTTAAAGGTTTTATTAAAAACCTTTAAAATTATTAAATAATACTATAGCTATATTTCTTTATGCTGTAATTGTAAATTATTCGTGTTTTTTTGTGATAAGCGTGACCAAATGCTATATATTTTTTACACAAATAAAATTAATAGTTTTGTCAATTTAACATTGTACCACGCCCCAAAACAGCCCCATACACTAGTAACACGCGTTAGGGGTGAAAAGAACCGTTGACGTTGTATGAAAGATTAATCTTACATGGAAATTGTTTCCTTTGCGATATACTTTTTATCTCTTATGACAGAAGTGGAAGATTAAAACATATTGTGTGTCGCCTGGGAGGCGAATCGGTATTGAATATTGATACTTTGATATCTTGCTTGAAGAGCACAAGCTTAAACAGTTTCACGCGCTACTGTAATATAAAAGTAAGCGGTAGTGCCATGCTGTATTGCAGCGGAACTGGGCCAGTACCGGGGAGGTACCTCTCGCTCACATGATACCGTCGTAAAGTCTTCGGTGTCTCGTTTCGTTCGGTTTGTGAGTAGCCGGTTGCGCAGTGCATGGGAGCAGGAAAGGGCGGCAACGCATTGCTATAGTAATCTACAGTAATGATGCGGCGTCTGTAGTCGTAGAAAGGATCCGGTTGGTCGTTTGCCCCCGTATAGTATAAAAAAGCACCGGAGGGATTGATTGACAAGTAGGCGTTCAACAAAGTTAAGCGGCGGTCGATAAAGACGATATTGTGATGTATGAAAGTATTTTTATTTATATAGGTTATAGCGGTATATCACTCACTCACGCTCTCAAGTACACGGGGGTTCGCTTCTTACGATGTAAGTAATCAGTAAATATTTTGTAAAATTAGACTCCTAAGGGTGTGTTTTACTGGTTCATAATATAGGATACAAATAGAATTCGCACCACTGTATAATACAAACCGACGGTCGTGAACATCCACACTGGTATGCCCGACCGGTGACCGAGTATCCAGCGGAAGCTGATAAAAGTGTTTCCGCGCGTAAACCAAAAAAATTGCTTTGCTCGCTCTATATCACCGTAGTTAGTTTAATGTAATAGCAACGTGACGAAAATTTTGAAAAATCCTGGTCATCGAACACAGGAATCTCATGGTCTGAGACCGTTCGTTCTTGCCACTCCAGTCAATGGAGCGTTCACACAGTAAAACAATACGACTAGATGGTTTGAAACCGTCTACGTGTTTTTGTATGCGCTGCGGATGCTGTTACGGTTGGCCTTTAATTTACGACCAAATAGTATTGGTGGAACATCAAAGCAGAATTCACGATGAAACTATTTTATTTGCGTTATACTTTCGTTAGTTATTTACGTGCCATGTCTATTTGTTTGCTTTTTCTATTTATTTGGACTGCATTTACTGTATATGTAATACTAATATTTGATTTTGCTGAAAAAATAATTTAAGCGTTTCACAAGTTCACAGGAAAGGATTTTTAAAATTAACAGCTCGGTTTACACTAGATTTGCTTTCCATTCGGGTTTGATTTAGACTCCACGCTGCTCTGCCAGATTTTTTTTTATATTCATGTGCTTTTATTTGTTGTCAAAATCACTGAAAAACATTATGATAGGGTTAAAAATTTTGCCTGTGTAGTTTTTTGAACCAACGTTGGAATCGTAATAGCATGCCTACATTCTATTTAGTTATCCGTATATTAGTCAACGCTCATACAGGATAATGATCCCCTGACAGTAGCTAATTGTGCAATCAGGAGGGTCAGCAATTCTTGTAACAGAATTAGATAGTTTAATCCGAAGGTACAGCGCCGAGGCTTATAGTAGGTGGCGGCAGTGACGTCACTGGAAGCGCCACAGGCCATAATACGAATCAAATATAAAAATATTGCGAGCGAACAATCCAGAAAAAAGTGCGGACCGTTTGATCGGAACCGTTGAATTGCAATCGGAGTCCAGAATGAAACAAACAACCGGGCGCCGCGTAAACACAATTAGGGGTTGGGAGTTGGCCGGGAGCCAGAGTTGGTAAGTTTTAATTGATTCCCGACCAAGCAAATGTCACTAGCACGCTATAGTGGAGCACTGATCTGGGGACACAAGACGCGGGATTAGCCTTTGTGTATAACCAACCGGCGCAAGGAGGTTCATTACTGTTGAATGGATGCAGAAGAAGCGAGCGACCTCACGTCAATTTTGTTTATAATTAATAGCCGGTTGGAGACCAGCGCGTCAGTGCAATGATAGGGAAGAGTATTTGAGGAAATATAATAGGAAGAGTGTAACTCTTCTATTTCCACACTAGGGTCAGCCTAGGGTGGAAATAGAATGTGCTGCACGCAGTTCGTTCGCGCGTTGACTAACAGTGTTAAAATCCTAAGATTCTATATTTTATAGGTTACAACCAAAATTACCCAACACGTTCGTGTATTCCCTCTATCAGACATGTACCCAAGTAATTGCTACTTCTATTGAACACTTATTTACAAGCAACAATAATAATAATAATAGCACAAGTGTGCGTACCGATGTTACCACCCTATTATTTATTCCCCTACTTCAATGGGACGTCAGACAACTCGACAGGACCACAGAGAAATCAATCTCAGGACGAACGGCTCTCTGAGGCATGGAAGCAATACCGCCAACTTGCTGACGCCGGACTATTATTATAAACTGAACAACCTCAATGACACTTTTAATCGTATTCGGTACTCGAAACTGGCACCGCACAATCTGATAAACATGCACACCACGCGCCCGTCGTGGGCATGTGTAAAGTCAAAACAATATATTCATCGGATAGCATTAAATCGTGTCAAACATCTCAACTATGAACTTATACTATCTCACCCTGTGTAAGGTGTGGGAAATTTGGTAACGTGGGTGTAAGCAAGTAGAATTTTACTAAGGTATGTAAAATCATTACAAGCAGTAAACTCGTAGAAATTGTCATGGCCACATTTGCGATGTACCAACTTTTGTTAAGAGGTAGTGTCATGCTACATTGCAGTGGATTTGACGTTTACGATTCTTGAAGGAGTTTACTCTGTTTTGTGTGTGACTTGTCTTAATCGCACAATTGCGAAAAGTTAAGGTCAAATTAAGATAATGACATTCTTAGCCTTAAGTCATACTTATACACCACATAGCCCCAGTAACATCCGACATTATTACAAACATTATTCTAGCAGAAGTGAAGTCTTCTAAATTGCTCGTTATACCTTCAATCAGGAGACTACTCCACATTATGCACAATTGAGAGACGACGCCTGCCTCTTTATAATAGTTCAATGATGTTGGGACCTAAATTTAAATGAAGTTCTTTATGTAACAACAGTACTCTCTTGTGCGATGCGCTGTTGTTACATAAATAAATCTGTATCGTTATTTTTTTTTTAGTTTGGATTCATTTATTACTTCATTAATTCAATTGAGTGTATAAATTATCCATCATTAAAAGCGTTTAATAATTTTACATACAAATTATCTGCACCGCTTGTTTCACGCGACGGGAGAAATTTCCAAACGCCATAAAACAAAAAGTCCGCATGTGTCCAAAACCCGTCACGATCAAATGCTATTGTCGTCAATGGTGTTATTGCTAATGGCGTGTATTCCGGGAATTACATACACGCGTTCACAATACAAACTATCGATGATTAATACACAAATTTATGATTAGTTGTGAATGTATTGTGTATCAGCTTGATTGGCTAAAGATACATTCATGTCTGTCGTATAGGTTGGTTGTCTGTGGCGACGTAGCCTGGAGATTGGAGATTACTCTTTGAGGCGAGTGGTATGAACAAAATGTGACGGTTGATAATAATAATGTCGACCTAGCCGATTTTCAGCCTCGGCGTCCATCTCTATAAAGACTAGCCAACTGCGTAGGACATGTTATGGTGCACAAGTGTTTCTACTATTCCGATGGAACGGCAATTTGACACGACTGGAGAGAAATCAGGCGCAGGACTGACGGGTTAACGTACTCTCCGAGGCACGGTAGTGTAGCACCGCCAGCTTCCTCATTTCGGACTGTTATTAGAAACTGAAAAATCCCAGTAACAATTTCAGGACTCGAACCCGGAGCCACACGACTGTGGTTGAACATGCTTACCACAAGACCACGAGGGCGTCTGTGATGTGGGGAGTACCGTCGTGTGTAACAGCACTCGGGCGAGCGTAACGCTTTACAACGATTCGCGCGCCCTTCACTTCCGAATTATACACGTATTTAAGGGGAAGACTCCAGTCGCGTGTAGCTGACATTGTTTTCTACTCGGCTTTTGGTTATTATTATTATCGCCTATGTATCTCAATTCGAGAACAATTTTCGAGTGCACACCATAAAATAATACGCCTAGTCTTGCGCATGTTTATGGGAGGCGGTAGTTACAATCCACCTGCTCGTCGCCCGAACCCTTATCGCATAAAAAAAAGGCAGAGAGACGTCGCTGCCAGCTATGTACTGCTGCGCTAGTATTGGCACTCTTTGTATGTTTTCAAAGTTTTGAGCATGACCTTGTTGAAGTAAAATTGCTTTACGCACGATTACAGACTTAAGTGATGTCGTCGCTGTCGCGTTCTATACGGTTTGTGAGCAGCCGGTGATCCCTAGTGAGGGCATCGTATCTGCGTGTTATACGGATGTTGATGGGTGCCGGTAGTAAAATTACTTCGGCTGCAGCCTTGTCTTCCTATGATATAAAAAATTATGCGAGGCACAAGCCTTTATATCGAAAATGCCGATTTTTAGATTGAAAACTAACACAATAATATTATGCTTCTCAATGTGTTAAAAACGGACTATTCTGAACTCGGTTTAAAACAACTTGCCATTTGAAATGTATAGAAGATTATTAAAAATAAGTTGAACGACAGATATGGAATGTTCCCAGAATTCTAAAAGATATATAACTGCAATTTGTGTGGGACAATATCAGAAGTGTCCCGATCTAATTTAGTGGCCCGACTCACACGAATGATGTACTGGGGGCCACTTCACGCATGCCCGCCTTCACGTATAAAAATATCTTTCGCTTGTGTTAAGGATACGAGGATATATACTCACACGGTAGCCAATGCTTTTCGCTCCTGGCTTTATCAGTTTCTTTATCACAATAATTTTCAATTCTAAGGTGTTTTGGTAAGTGCCTACCTATGTATATACATTCAAATATACATATTTGTCTATATCTAAAAACATAAAGAAATGTTTTGCCAGTGATAGTGCCATGCTGGAATACTGACGTATTAGCCGGATTGACTGGAGCGTTACTTCAGCAACACAAGATACTCCAAAGTGACAGTTATGCTGGTCGCGTTTGGTGCGGTTTGTGAGATTCCGTTGGTCCACAGGAGGAGAGAAGGAGGGCAACACATCTGCATTGTGCCGATGTTTAAGGACTTAGGATGTCATCAAAAGGCCCGACTAGCTCGCTTGCCTTTGATGAACTTTTTTCAAAGGTTTTCACCAATATGTGATAACATAACATCTACGGACTTATCACACCACGTTAGCCCATCCCTGTGCTAAGTACCGACTTGCGTTACAGTATACTATACAACGGAAATATTTGATTAATATTTTTATAAATTAAAGTTTTTTTTATATTTTAGATTTTTATTATAGAAATAAATATAATATGATTCATATAGGAACATCCGTAACTTAGGAGAGATTCAAACCCGGGAGCTCTGTCGTACAACAACTAACCGCCACGTCACCAACTGAACCAGCCAGTAGTCTAAACTTAAAAACTATAACCTAAATCTTAAAATGGTCGCAATTTACCACAATGTGAATAAATACTTGGAATTTGTGTATCACAAGGTAAGTAATCCTTTTAAGAAGCGATATGTATTCTTCAACAATAGGATCTCAGTTCGTTGTGAACTTCTCAGTTAATCGGTTTAAGAGAGCTTCCTTACGCCGAGATTTTACCTGAGAAAAGTCCTCGAAACACCAATTTTTCTCACGTCTTACGGTATTGGAGGTTCTTTAAAACGTTTCTATATTTCACTGAGTTAGTGAAAAGTATATTTGAGATGACCAGCTCATTGTACACACGTCCGACGTCGTTTGTTGAGCCTTTAGAACAAGAAGCTGGCGCACTGGTAGCATAGATCACGTTTCATCAGATATCGTGGGTTCGAGTCCCGCCCAGGTCATGGATATACACCTATGTCATATATGTATTTATATGATAAAAAAAATTATATGAACAAACTTTAATATGAAAAATTTCTTAAATTTATAATAAAAATATTTCACAGATTTCCGTTGTGTAGTAATTTTATCACAAGTCCTTGCGGTACCTAGCATATGACTGGGTTAATGTAGTGTGATAATTCCGCTTATTATTGTGTTGTATCATAAACTTTTTTATGAATATTTAACAAAGAAATTTATTGTAATCCGAGAGAGTATCTCTTTTGAAGGTATCTTCAATAAATCATATGCTTTTTATACAATTTAACTAATTTAATAATCATGACGTGTAGTTGGAAACCGCTTGTATTTTATATAATTTGAATTAATCAATTAGTGGAAATTGTACAAAGTATCTAACATATTCAAGATATACCATGAGTTTCCAACAAAAATTTTTTTACATTCTATGAACTATCTTTTGGAAATGATTATAACTATTGGTCTCGTAAGTCTAAGCGAATGTTACTCATTACAATAAAACTATTTTTACGGATTCTATCGCGGTTTATTTAATTATTTAACTAGCCGGACGTTTCAGAAGCTTTACAGCAACTAAGGTCACGGGTGGACTGAGATGACAACAGATGTCCTGATGTCATCCAAATTTCAATAGAGAAAATGACTGGGATCTGCCTTCTGCTTGGGACTCAGCGGTAAGCGTAATCAAATCAATAACTCAACATAACAACTCGAGACAACATGATGTAATAAGTACTGTTTGCGTTGATCGGAACAACTAAATAATTTTAATTCTTCGGGTACTTTTAATAATTTGTGACATCAAAACATTTGTCATCTCAGTCCATCTGCTTGTTGCTGTGAAGCTTCTGAAACGTCGGGCTGGTTAAATAATTAAATAAACCGCGACAAAATCAGTAAAAGTAGTTATATTTTAATGATTTAGAACTATTCCAACGATATATGTAAATCTAGACAAAGCCGATATTAAGAATTAGAAATACTTTTATTATATAAAAGGGGTTCGTGGAAAGGTCCCAACAATAGGACAGTTCAGCACCTACGTAACAGAGGAATAAAACAGATGGGTTGTCTATTTAAGCGCTCCTGCATGCATTGTGCTCGCGTCTCTTTGACGCATCCCACGTACAATGTAAGAAATTTACGATCCTCTTTTTCTTGGCCGTATCCCTAAGGGCCATGTTCACTGAGTTGGTGTATGTGGGATGATTTCTAATAACATAATGTTTGATAGTAAATTTTTACGTGTTCAGCAGTTATGTATTTAGTAGATACACAGGTAAGAAGTGGTGTCATTATTTCATTGCAACCGAATTGGCTCGGCACTAACTGTGAGGTGCTAGGTTTCGTGAATTTCCGGTGACGGAAGAGGAGGATTGCAACACACTTGCATTCTTCAATAGATTGCCTGTTGTCTTCTTAAATACACATTAAACTATAGTTCGAGTAAAAAATTTCCCCGTTATCTGACTATAGTTCGGTTTGCAAATTTTTTTTGTATGTATTTTACATAAAACACGATGATCCTGATGATTATACTTTAAACGAAATTGTAATAGGCATCGTTGTTAACTTCTGCCTAAAATTACTGATCTTTCTATCAGCCTAATAATATGAAATTGTTGCTATAATAACAATGAGTTACATTTTGAAATTAAATAATACGAGTAAGTACTTCTTTTACTTAAACTTCCAAATATTTACAAACTCATTATCAAAATATTTCCTAATATTAGCTTGCATCTTTGATAGGTATTTTAGAACACATTAATTTTAACTCTTTCTTAACACGTTAAATTACATTTGATAAGGTGCGAACACAAATGGCAGTTGTCCGATTTTTAATTAAAATAAACTTTTTGCACACCGCAGAAAGTTATTTTGCCAGTTGGCGAATGTAAAGACCTTTTAACATTTCAGCCACATTAAACATTCGCTATTTAATTCGATCATTGTGACGGTGTGAGCAATTTTAAAATTTAACGTACATACCATTCCATTGTAGCAAGTGTGCTATTTTAATGTTTTATTTTTTAAAGGTTAAGTGGGAATTGTTTGAAAATTATTTTCTTTAACATCTTCTGTTAATAATATATCTTTATGTATATATAAATATGACTATAAGTTATATTATCCAATGCTCAATCGTTTATCGCTCGTCCATCGGTTCCTTTAAAAGGCATTAAAATAAGTATTTAAGTAATTCATTTGGCGTTCAACTATGTCTCGGGTGCAATGCGTTAAGTCGGCGGTCTAGTACAGTGCGCCGACGTAATGACGTAACAGGGCGAGCGCAGGGAGGTAAAAGGGTAACGGGGAGAGGCATCACATTCCAGGGAGGTCTGCGGATAATGTGACTACGTAGTGAGTTGATTATTTATTCTTAACTATCACTTCAAAATTATAGTAATTTCGACATCACAAACTATAACGTAGCCTCTTAGGATGCGGGCAGAAATAAAGAGTTTTTAAGTACCTACATGTATAGGTAAACCATAGAGCTTGAATACAAAAGTCCTCAACCAATGCGTTCTCCCCGTCAGAACCTATGAAGCCGAAATCTTAATTTAAGTCTGGTTCGCAAGTTTGCGGTAGCTCAGCGGGCTATTGAACGTGCTATGTTGGGTGTTCTTTTGTCCGATAGAATTCGTCACGAAGTCATAAGGCAGAGAACTAAAGTATCCGATATCACGCGAAGATTAAGCTCGCTGAAGTGGTAATGGGCTGATCACACACTCTGAAGATCAGGTGACAGATGGGCCACAAATGTTCTGGAGTGGAGGCCGCGTTTGAGAAAACGAAGTGTTGGTCGTACGTTCACCAGGTGGGAAGACGATCACCGTGCAGTAGCCGGTCCGGGATAGATGCGAGTAGTAGGAGACCGGTCGTCTTGGCTTTCATTGAAAGAGGTCTATGTCCAGCAGTGGACCGCTAAGGGTTGAGAATGATGATGAAGTACCTGCATCTCGCAATTCCAATATGTCTATCTGTCACCAGTATCAAATAAAAGTTGTACATATAGAAAAGTTTATATCTATTCTCTTTGCAATTGTCTATAAGAGCGACTCCTATCGAATCAGCAGTCTCATCCGGGTATCCGGTAAAGCGTACATTTAAGCTGAACACGCGAATATAGGATCAAATTTTCGTTTACACATAATAAAATGCACTTATCTTGACGTATGTCACACCGAAATGTAACATCATCTTGATTTTTATGTTTTTGTTACTCGAACTATGAACGTGGATCAACAAATATCGAGGGGCTTGATAAGGCCTATTGACTATAAGTTCGTGTAAAGTCAATTTACATTAAAAGATAATAAAATAAAAATAACTTGATGGGAAGTGTATAATAATAATAGAGACAATCCAGGTAAATAAATATAATATTAAACAATTTGCATAATATAATTTAACACGAATTAACATGACGTAAGAATTATTGCATCAATTACATATTGAAAGATTATTTTCTCCATGGATATTGACTATACCTTTAGGAAGACTCGTAATATATAAGTAATTTACTTAATATGTTTGGTTTGCGGAATCTCAAGCTGGATTGACACGTGTCAGAATATTAACTGTCAGCGTCCAATTTTTCTTCTTATTCCTTTTTCTCAATATAAAGCTAGCATACGCTTGGTTTTTTTAATGTGAAAACATATAATTGGTGATGATTAGTTTTAAAAAGTTGTAACATTGATGTAAATCACTGTTTGTTTTCATGATAAATTAAAATATGTCAGAAATTTGCTTGTACCCACGGACTCTACTTTTATCTTTAACTACTCGATCGAACTCTCCATATAAATATTCTCTATAATTCTAATACTAACGTAGCAACTTGTGTCTGTAACGGCAATGGTAGGCGTTTACGTGTTACATCAGCAGCCTATGTTTCATGTGACACATTTTCATATATCATCAATTTCAAATCACATCGTTACGATACGGTGTAAATGTTGTTTAACATTTCGCTAGTTATATATGTGTAGCGCACAAAGCAATCCCTCCTCAATTTTACACGCATTTAAACGTAATACGATCACGCGATGGAATGGTAAGAAACAGGATTGGATGTTTTCGAACAGAATATTACTCCGAGATGGATATTGCGCATATAAAATAAAATAAAGCAGAATTTTAATAAAGGGGCTTTTTTGTAACACAGACGGCTGTTACATATAACGAACTCAATTAAACTGATTTGGAAATATATTATACGTCCAATTTTCATAAGGAAATATTTACAAAGATAAATATGAGTTTTTTTTTATAAGTACATATTGGGAGTTGGTGTGTACTTTTACTTTTATCGTTTTGGAATATTAACGATCGGTCCCTGGTATTGATCCGACCGTTTTTGAAGATTGAAAATTAGTCGCACATCGCTTTTGACGTGCTTTTATCTGTTCACTACCTTTTAAAATGGTTTCATATTTATATGTAATATACATCTCCTGATCTGTGGATGAAACATCTCATGAAGAACTTTTCGTATTAAAAATTGTATACTTCGAATTTTTTATAGCATAAGAGAAAAACAGTAGGAGCGATATGATGACTAGCGATCCTCATTAACATCCGCACATACAGATGAGTTGCTTCACCCAATCCCTACTAGTGACAACGTATGAAACGCGACTACATAGCTGTTATTTTGCGGCGGCATTATGTGTACAATTCGGGCGCAGTGCAGTATGGTACTACTACTACTTACCATTATTTTCTTAGATTTATCAATTTTCAGTTTGATCTTCTTACATTTTTATTTGATCGGTACTTGGTATATTATTGATCAATTGTATAAAATTGTTATGTCCAGCAGTGGACGTCGTCCCGCTGATGATGATAAAATAAAGCACCGCACAATACACTTCATTCCGCTAAATAAATATAAGAAACTATCACGTGTTCTTCACAATAATTGACTTAGTAATCAAAATAATTTATAAATAAATAACAAATTAAATTTACTTAAACACTGAAGCTAAAGTATTTCTTTCGTTCAGGCAGTCAGATAACGTAGTTAAAAATAATTAGTATATTTTAGGTTAACCACGCAACGCTTCGCGTGTCCAGAAATTTCTAATAGAAACTGGTCAGTACATTGATGTGAGCTTTTTAAATAAAGTGCCTATAAAGTTGAAAATCTGTTAGGAGTGCTTGTTAACGATATGAACATGTTTTACGATTGCCGGAGCAGCGTGCTGTACACTTGAAAGAGATTTCTTTAGTTACACCACTGCGAGTAGGCAGGTGTATTAGGTAGGTGGGGCGAATCGTTATAAGACTCTAATATTAGTGCCAGATAGCTGCCGGGATTGATTGATTGACTGACCATCATGAAGATCTGTAATTCGGTTAAAAGAATCACTTTATGAAATATTTCTTAACAGACCATGATAAAATATCACAACCTACAATCGATTACAGTCTCGCATTTATTATGTATATATCTCATCTCTTTTTTCTTAACTAAAAAATACTACATATACATATGCATAATGATATGAAGTTACAGTTCATTATACTCTTCAATCAGTCAACTACAAATTCAGAACGCTCATTCGCATAGAGAGCCACAAAATTCAAATTACATTACCGTGTAAGTGGCAGACGTGTTTAATCATTATTGCAGTGTTTTGAGTTTTAAATACTTTTATAATTAGGTTTATTGGCAGTGTGGAGGTTTTTTCCAGACATCGCGTGTCGAGGGATTTACGGTCGTGCATGTACGGGAGCTAAACTGTTGGACAGCAAAAATATTTTGTTTTAACAGAGATTGAAATCGTGTCCGCGGTCGCCGTGGTTTAATTTGCCGTGTAATGTTTTTGTTTCTGTCAGCTCCGTTTGTAGTTGGCCTTATTTTTTTCTGTTTGACGTCGCGTGCTCAATCTGAATTACGTTGTACTCATGTTCGTTCATGTTTGTTTTTCGTATGTGCCAAATTGTATTTGGATTTCGTCATCTCTGCGTGAAACTTGACAATTGTGAAAGAAATGAATGGAAAGCATTGGCAAGCTGCATGATATTCGACTATACTTACTGAATGTAGCAATCTTATTGTAGTGCCTGCAAATTCGTAACACTTAGGCTGATTTTAGTCTCACGCCAACGGCACGCGCACCGTCGGCGCTGATGGCAGAGATATATGAACTTTTAGGAAGCGTTTTTTGGTGACGCGTAGCTATCAGCGCGCACGGTGGTCACCGTTGATACTATATACGTACAATAATAAATAACTATGTTGTTTTCTTACCTATACTTTGCCATGATTACACATAATTATGAAACGAGTAAATATGTTTTTTCTTACCTTAAAGTCACCATTAGTCGTTCAATCGGTGGTATAGGTACGATTCGTAAGCTGCAATGGACCAGTTCATTCTGTATCTTTGCCAGAAGTTCGTCAAAAGTCCTAGTGGACATTCGAAAGCAATTAAAGAATTTACTTTCGTCAGTCAGTCAGGGATATATAGTACAAAGCAGCAATAATCAATACACTCCGCATTTTGTCGTCGTCTGTACGGTAAGACGGTCAGTACGATACTAAAACGAGCCACGCTGAGCCTCAGCGCTAACAAACAACGCGCTGAGCTATGAGCGCTGACGGTGAGCGTGAGACTAAAATCAGCCTTAAAATAAAATTTAAAATTCATCGCGCTGATGGCACCAGTTTCTTCCCTGGAAGACATTAATATCTTTACTCCCTTAGATTAATAGTATACTATTCTATTCTTAACATAGCTTTTAAATAAATGGCATATAATACGTGTTGTCTATGATGAGCAAAGGCTGTATAATATTTTAAAACTCTAGAAGTCTCTTAGAGTCTTAAGAATACTTTGCCACATTTTGAAAATATCCATGCGGAGTCGCAACGCATTCAACGTAATATCTAAATAAATTTAGTACTCGTAACTTGGTAATTTGATTCTCTTCCGAGTAAGAATTCCTTTCTTACTCGGAAGCGAGGCGAATTTGATAGATATTAGAATATAATTTCGACATGAGATCACAGGGAATAGAAATAAATGAGAGTACAATATTAAATGTTATTTGATGGTAGACTTGCGGATGTGCCGTCGTTAACTCTATAGCATTACAGGCATCGAACCGGCTACAGCGTGGTGATAAATTTACTTTACAAGCCCGTCGACACACTTCTAATGGGTGTGGCTAGGGATGAACCGAATTTAAATTGATGCCATATCGATATAATACACACTAGCCTTTATCCGCAACTAATTTATCAGAGGTGTCTATGTTTGTTTCAAGACCCTATATGAAATTTTATCCCAATCTGTGACGTCATCACGGCAGGCCTACTTGACCATTTGTAATACTGGTGTACCTCGAAGATAAAAATTTATACCAGACTATACTTTGATGGAATAGCTTCGTTTGTATCTAATATGATTCTTATTTAAGAAACCAATTATTAGGTTACGTGACTGAAATCTATCTATTCTTTTTCGACCACAATTGTAGAAGAAAGCAATATGATGTTTGGTGATTGCGTCCGAAACTCGAATGTCGATGATGGAATAAATTACCATCAAACTCTGCGCATAAACGGAGTACTAATTTATTTTTATCTTGCGACGAAAATATTTGAAGTCGGTTGGTAATGGTTCGCTTAAATCAAACAATGAATTCAACGTATGCTGAGCACGGTTCACATCGTTAACTATAATTTGATATCACATGCACCGTAATAAATATTCTTCATAGGCTCGTTGACACAATTCAAGCGAATGTTTCTAGAGAGGAGTTTGAATATATCGATAAAAAAATAATATTTTTTTCCAAAATACATATACGTTCCTGGCTGATAGGTTTAGGTGTTGCTAGACTAGGGTGTTATTTATGGATGTTTAAAAGCTTAAGTTCTATGTTATACTAGCTGTGCTCGCGGTTATATCGTGTATGGGTATAAAATGTATCCCAATGCCTTGGGATACATTTTATACTACATATCAAAATATTATTTCAGATTGTAATTCATATGTTTTTTCCATGAAAACGTAACAAGAATACCTGTTTTATTTTTCTCATTTGTAACATGAGTATATAAGGTGACTATTTTATACATTACTAAAGAAATATTGATGTCGCTGTTATAATTGAAATAAAACATTGCCTATATTTAGGTCTCAGCAAATGAGACGTGCGCCAAATTTTATCAAAATCTGTCAATAAGTTTCGGTGTCTAACGCGGACAAACAACGTGACATGAGATTTTTATGTTTAAAGATTATGATCAATGTCACACACGAAGTATTTATTGAATTTATTGTTTTGGCTTTTGTAGTGGGATTAAGTTTTTGTATACATTTTATATCGATAAAATTTAAATACGCAATAAAATTAAATACGTCCTTTATTCGGCGCAGTAGTTAACAGGTGCATAAGGATCTCGTGTTTTTTTTTCGTTAACATATACCGGCTTTAATACAACATTACTTATTTTGCCATAGAGGGGCGTAGTACCTTATGACGTATACCGACGCTCATAGACATCCGCATTATTGTCATGCAGATTTGTTGCCCTCCTCCTCCCTTCTAATGGACTACTGAAGGCAATAGATAATGATGGAAATTTAATTATTATAATAAAATTACTTCTAGGGACTTTATCGCGGTTTATAATAAATAATAATTAATAAATATCTCTGTATTGCACACCAAAGTTACCCATCAACTACAAAATAAATGAAAATAAAAAGTACATGGGGCGGCCTTGCCGCTTTAAAGCAATTTCTTCCAGGCAACCATTTAAGAAAAATATATTGCTGAAACAGAAGTACATGCAGTGACTTAACAAATTTAACTTAATAAGAACTTATAACAAACAACATAAAATAAAACTTAGAAATGCTAAACATAATACTTATTTACCGTGGAAAGATGGACACCGGCAAGAAAAAAAATAAAAAGAAGAAGTAATTAAAATGCAAGCAATGGCAGCGAAGACAACAACTATTTCGTTTTGTTATTGAATATGTATTGTGGGTTATGTTCAATTTTAATTATTCGTCTAATTAGTAATAGCGTAACAATCCATTATTAATATTAAATACCTAAATACAGTTATCATGAAAAAGAAGTACTCTAAATCGTATTCAATATAATAAATTATAGTAACTAAGAGAAACATTAGAATTGTAAATAATGCTCTTTTAAAAGTATTTTAAATACCTCCATACTTTATGCCTGTCTTATCTCGCTTGGCAGTGAATTCCATAATTTGACAGATTTTGCTGTTCGTATAAAATTTGGTATTTTAGGTTGAAACAATTAGGCCACTAACAAATTGGAGTTTGAGGGTTAAAAAGGACCTTGTAAAGCAAATCTAGTAATGAGTATTCCTGAGATGACGCATTTGAAGCCATTTTAAAGAATCTCGATATTTAGAGACACGGTTAAACTTACGAAGGCCAAATATAAATCTTATACAAAAGTTTTGAACACATTGCAGCTTGTCTAACTCGTCCCTTGTTATGTTACTATAGCTACGTCCGCATAATCAAGAATGGGGAGTAGCAAGGCCTGTGCCAGGGCCGTCCTGGTGGTAATGGGTAAAAAGTTTCTTAAACGTCTCAATAGGGCGGAAGCACAGTAAACCTTCCTAAATACCATGTTGATTTGATGAGTTCAAGAAAGATGTTATCAAATATTACCCCAGGTTTTTTACTTTGGTGCTATACTGGATATTCACTCTGTCTAAGATGATAGGAGGGACGTTTCCCATCCTAATTGGCTTTAATAGACCTTGACTACCGATAATTATAGCCTGTGTTTTAAGAAAAACTGATGCTATAATTTCCAACAGTATTCCACGATATAGACATAATGGCTTCTTCAACATCACACTCATCAAGTTTTTTGAAAGAGAAGTGCTGAAAAGGGTAATTTGGTAATGAAGAATAGGTCCAGGGTTTGTTGTTTTGTTAATTTCAATGTCAAAATTACTTGAGAAAGAGGGCAAAAGTTTATTAAGCAATTTAGTTTACCCATATTCAGGGAACAAGATGTTTTAGATTTTCCTAAAGTATTGAAAAATTTCCATACTTTATATGGATCCCCATTTTCAACAGATTTATGAATACGACACCTCTGAGCATCTCTACATAAAGTATTGTAGCGATTCCTAATTGTTTTGTATCTATTATTATATTCTTTCTTAATTCGGTGTTATTGTGCTTTAGATAGGCTTTAGCAATATTTTTCTTTTTAATTAAATTGTCGATTTCATCAGTTACAGAGACAGAAACAGAGGAGCATGTTTGTCATATAATGTTATTAGTTGGTTACTAAATACGTTTAATCTCTCGTCGACAGAGCACGAATCAAGTCAGGCAGTCCATTGAATATTTTGAGCATCATGTAACAAAAGATCCAAATTAATATTCCTAAAACTGCGTTGCACTATAACTCTCGGCTTAACTTTAGGTAATCTCAACGTGTAGGAAAGAAAGATTATGTCGTGATTGGAGAAAGAGAGAGCTGAATATTGTCCATAGTTCAATTAAATTTGGTGAAGAGACGATCATTAAGTCGAGAAGACAAGCAGCCAGGAATAGCATGTGTAGGTTAAGTATTCAAACATTCCATTTATAATAGGTAGCAAGTATCAGGAAAAACAATTATATTAAGTGCTAACTTAAAAACTTCAAAGTACATAATAATAGAAAAACAAACAAATAAAAAAAACTAATATGATACAAAGCAAATTTGACCTAGAAGCAAAAGCCATAACAATCATGTTTTACCCGCCAACACAAAGATAGTGATCGATCATTAAACAAACAAACATTCATATCTGTTATTAAGATGAAAGCAAAAAAGAAAATCTTATGGTAATTGGTACCAACACCCAAACACTAAAAAATCGGATTGAGTAAAGAGGAAAAAAAAATAGTTTATTTAATAATTTAACAAAATTTTAAGTTTCTAAATTGCATTAGCCTCACGGATCATCCCTGGAAGGCTATAAAATAGAGAAGATGGCTGGGGTCTTCCCTCAGCTTGGGCACGGTGATAAACATGGTCTAATCAAAAACTGAACATTACACCTCAAGACAAGATATAACAAGTGCCATTTGCAACTAAACAATTACAATTCTTCGAGTACTTCAAACAATTTGTGACATCAGGGACATCTGTCGTATCAGTTCACCCGTGACCACGGTTGCTGTAGAGCTCCCGAAACGTCGGGCTAGTTAAGGAATTAAATAAACCGCGATAAAATCCGTAAAAGTAGTTTTATTGCAATGAGTAACATTCGCGTAGACTTAAGACATCAATAGGGCAATTTAATATAATATCATCTTTTTTCCCCTTCGGGCTATATATTCTCAAGTCGAGTCATTCCATAATAATATCATGGAAACCTTAGCTAACTCTCAGTTTAGCTAGTCAGCTAATGTACCTTTTTAGCGTAAACTTTCTTGTACACTTGATCGCTCATGCTTTATAAGCTCTACTAAGCTGGAAAGCTTTGTGCTGAAGCTGAAGTGAGCTTTTGTGGTGTTCAATGCGCTATTAAAATTATAATTTTCTAACCTACTTTCGTTTTGAAAGCGAAACATACTATTCGCCTTTTAACCCGAACGGGTGCGGCATTAAACATGAAACGTGCGGAAACTCCCAACTTGCTAGAGCTTCGGCGAGCTACTCGTAAATATTGCATTTTCAATCCGAGCCGCAGTTTGAATGCGGCTTAGATTTTTTTAACTGTTGCGGTATGCGTTAAGCGTGAGATGTGTTTCGAACACTTGAAGTGGATCGCGTTTTATGATTGTTGGATATTTATTTATAGAGTAAGGGGGCAAACGAGCAGTCCGGAGCCTTTTTTACGAATACCGATGCCCATGAACGTCCACACAATTACTGTTGCGTTAATCGGCTACTCACAAACCGCACAAAACGCGACACTGAAGATGTCACTTGTGTCTCTAAAAAGTGACTAGATTCTTAGGTTCTGTTCAGGGTTCACAGCCATGATCACCCATTTCAGCAACTGTGTGCGAGCTGCCCTCGACGGTTGAGTGTCCCCGCGGTATCTCTGGACATGTTGATGAAACTTAAATCGGCTATTATAAACATTCTCACATCAAGATGCCTCCCTACAGAGGGGGCGGGGGGCTTTTTGACAAGCCTACTTCTAAGTCGTAAGGTCTTTTTAGTTTCGTCAATTAAATGGTTATACAAATACTTTGTTCCACCAATCAGAAGTCACTGGTCACTGGTCTACTGCCTTAAGAAATTGTTAGTACCGTAGGGGATAAGAATCAACGATGGCCATGATGATAGAAGTTTTCAATTAAAAGTAAAACTTAGATAATATGAAGAGAAAATGTTTTCCGTTAGCTTATTTCAAATTGTTATAACCATCACTTGCACAAAGGATTTTGCATCAAACAGACTGAACAAATTGTATTTAAATTTTTCTTGTATACAAAGTTATTTTTATTATTAAACTACTTCTCATCCGCGGCATACAATACAGTTA
Organism: Eumaeus atala; assembly: GCA_017140195.1. Classification (NCBI taxonomy): domain Eukaryota; kingdom Metazoa; phylum Arthropoda; class Insecta; order Lepidoptera; family Lycaenidae; genus Eumaeus; species Eumaeus atala. Next base: position 35,777 of record JAFELO010000985.1, read on the forward strand.
TTACTATACTACATAATCATCATTATCAGCCCTTATTGGTCCCCTGCTGGACGTAGGCCCAACATGGCCGATCGCCTGCTACTCGCATCCACTCCCGACCACCATCTGCACGGAGGTGCACCTGGTGAACGGTCGACCAACACGTCGTTTTCCTAAAAGCGGCCGCCACTCCAGAACCTTAGTGGCCCATTTTACTAACTGTTTTATATAGTATATAGGGTCAAACGAGCAATCGGAGCCTTTCAACGACTACCGACGCCCATGAACATCAGCATAATTATGCCGATTCGTTGCCCACCTTTCAATCAGGGAGATAAAACTCGATATATAGGAATATTATTTCTTAATAAATATTTTTCATTCGCAATATTAAAATTCCACGTTGTTCTGTTTCAGGTACGTTTAATGGTTAACGGGATCACGTAAACACCAGAGAATGAATAAAGAGAAATGGTAATGTTGAAGTAAAAAAAGTAAGTACTTATAGAAAAAACCGGCCAAGAGCAGGTCGGACTCGCCCATGAAGGCTTTCGTAGCAACAAACAAAATACATCACATATCTCTTTTAACTAACTAATCGATTTTGTTCAAACCAACTTTTGTCACTACATACTCACTTTTTACCACTTTAAAAACGAATATCACACAAGGTAATAGCAAAAAGAACAAACTTTCGTAGAAACCTCACATGGTTTAGGAAGACCTATTCAGTCTTTAGTTATAGGTATGGAGTGCAATTAATCCTTAATAATTTTCTAAAAATACCACATAATTTTGTAGCGGTTCATAAATAACCTTCCAAATTTCGAAGATACTCTTTTTGTAGCAACCCTTGCAAAGCCAGAGCGGATCACTAGTGAAGTATGCAGTCGTCTCGAGTCTCGACCGCGTGCAGATGACATAATGCAGTAGGGAGCAATAGGAACTGATAACTTACGTATGCGCATATGAACGTTATGAAATGTTCCGTCATGCTGTAAGTGTGTGTTGTTTTCAAGAAATCTCTTTTTGTGACTTTTGTTGGTCGATAAAAAATAGTGGATTACCTTTAATATATCTTTCCTTGGTGACGCGGAAAGCTCATTTATGCCGCCACCGACCCTGGGCGGCTGTGCCCGCAGCACGCGATAGTGCCCGCCAAAACAATCGCGGGTGCCATCCACCCCCGCAAGTGTAAACCATCAGGGCACCTCGGCAGGGTAAGGTGACCGATGCCATGTCCACAGACGGGTTGTCCCGAATTACCCAACAGCCCCCACCATTAGGCAGTGCAATGGGATGGAGTTTCCGTCCTCGTCCCTTGTCCTATGGTCATCTTCCTTCTGCTATTTAATCATATCTACTTCTAAGAGAGGTACAAAGGACCTTCTCGTGTTAATTGGCTTTGCCCAAGGTCTGTGGGTTCGCCATGCGATATGGAGCCCCACCGCCATGACAAGGTACTACTAGTTATGAACGCAGTATGAATTCGTATTTTTAAGAAGCAGCGTCTATTCTTGCACATTAGCAGATTCTTGACGGTCCTATCCAGTATCTTTTGTTCTTTTATACACAACACACGAACGTGAACACGTGAACACGAAGTTCACGTCCCGTGTCGCTTAGGCTTCAAGAGTATGCGTATTGGATTTTTATTTATATAAAAGAACAAAAGATACTGGATAGGACCGTCAAGAATCTGCTAGTGTGCAAGAATAGCCGATGCTTCTTAAAAATACGAATTCATACTGCAATGTTCATACCAGAATGTTTTCTACATGTTAGGCACAATTCATCATTAAACCAACAGTTTGCAGCTGCCTCCGCGGTTTCCCCCTCGCTGTTGGTCATTTTTCGAGATTCGATCAATGCATTTGTTTTAATTGTATCTGATATTGTTATCTCAAAGGAAATGTTAAACGAATTTAAAATTTAGAATTTATTTACATTCTTTTTTCGACGCAATGGCTTGAAAATTTCCGTGCTGCCAAGTTTTTTGTTCCCACGTCAATCCCGCGTGACTTTATCTTTTAAAATGTGATCTTGTTCTTTTGTCTTCTACTATTACCGTTCTAGTTTATACGTCCAGCAAGTACATATTTATCTACCCTTTTTATGCTAAAAATGCCCTAGTTATGTAGAAGTCGGTATCTTCATTAGCTGACTGTCTTCGCAATAACAATCTCATAAAGTGGGTGGTTAGTAATAAAAGTTTTATGTCGTAGATAACTTCCCATAAATTATTTGATGGTAACTCATTTGTTTCGGTATCTTAATGGGATTAAACTTTATTTTTATGTAAAAATAATATCGTTCATTTAATAAAGTGTGTAACGAGAAACGATTGATACTATTAAACGATTTGTTATTGGGCATGTATCATTTGACACCTGAATATATTTGTATCGAAATGAAACCTCTTTATGCATGCCCCACTTGGGGAATAAGTACCTGATAAACAAAGCCAACAGAAATTGAGAGGAAAATATAAGTTAGTGAAGATCGAAAGAGAGAGAAAGGGTTTCATGGTAGTTGAGAAGGAGATATAATTTAATTAAGGTACAAAGAGAGAGAGTTGCATTATGTATATTACTGCAGGGCCTAGAGAGAGAGAGGTTTGAGCACATATTCCCTTTCCCTCTCTTTCTCTTATAGCAAGTTACGTATCAATAACTAAAGAAGCTTGGTAGCGTGGCCTGAAGTGCACTAATTTTTTAGGGGAAGTAACATATCATATTGTAAGTTACAACTATGATATCTACTCCTAACTGTGAAAATACCACCTAAACACTAAGATCTATGTAAAATGAACATAAATGTATATATAAATATAATAATGAAAAATGGACTTGACATGAAATCAATAAAGGTTAAATTCAGAGGCTTTTTTGTTCAGCAAAACAATTTTTCAAATATCCATGTGCTGCTATAATTTCTAATTTCTTGCAAAGCCTTTTATTTTGTAAATATTTTAGGTTGAATAGGGTCGCTTTTAGCGGTGTGCTTATATTATTCAAGGCTGAACCCCTGTTGCCGAATCGCGGGTTATCATTTGTTTAGAGATTATAAAATAAGGAATCATTTCAAGTAACAAGAGACTTTCGTAGAGACAAAATTTACAATCACATAAAGTTTTCAATATCGCTTGGAATGAAGGATTTCTAAATATTTAGTAGTGACCAATTTTTAAGAGTAACACTATAAAAAGTGATTTTTAAAAGAGGCAGTGCAATGCATATTGCATGACACTACATCCTCCTATGCAACGGCATTAGGCCTGCACGAACGGGAAGTACCTACCGCTCACATAATACCGCCGTATAGTGACATCTACAGTGCCGCGTTTCGTGCGTACATATAACATATAAATCACCAGGTGGGAAGACGATCTCCGTGCAGTAGCCGGTCCGGGATGGATGCGAGTAGCAGGAGATTGGTCGTCTTGGCGTTCATTGAGGGAGGCCTATGTCCAGCAGTGGACCGGTAGGGGCTGATAATGATGATGATGATTGGATAAACTCCTGTCCATGTTAAAACAATAATTTAATCAATAGCGGTCACCAGTTTGGTACAGTAATGAGCGTTATGAGTAAATTGTATATAACTGAATAGGTCCGGCGCGCTGTCCGGCACATAGCACAAATTAGGGCGATGAATGCAAATGAAATGTTAATTCGCAATAATTATCAAGTCGAAAGCCTTTTCGCCTCTCACGTGTTTTTCATAATTTATTAACACGCCGGTTGTTCGATCGTGTCGGGATAAATGAACGGGGAAATCGTTATGTTAGAGCTTTTTATAACGGACTATGGTGTAGCGAGCAGCCGGATCGCTTGCTGGTATCTTTTGAAGTTTTAGGAAGAGGTAGTGCCATGCTGCATAGGAGGAGGTAGTCCCATACACAGTGCATGACACTACATCCTCCTATGCAACGGTATTGGGCCGTCACGACCGGGGAAGTACGTCTCGCTCACTTGTCACCGCCGTAAAGTGACGTCTGCAGTGTCGCATTTCGTGCGGTTTGTGATTAGCCCATTGCCTATTGGGGAGGGGAAAGAGGGCGACGCATCGGCATTTAATTATGTGGATGTCCTTGGGCGTTGGTGGTCGTGTGATGTGAATGATGTGTAGCCAGTGATTCTTAGAAAAGCTCCCATCAAAATGGTTTATTAACAGAACAATTACACCAAACTGGTGAAACCTGGTAACCAAGATGGTAGTGTCATGCTACATTGCGGCCAAATTACACCGGCACGAACGGGGAGGTACTTCTCGCTTACTTGACAATGCGAGAGTCTAAAAGAAAGTTGAAAGTGGTGGCTATGCAATCCTGTTGCGTGAAGTTGATGTTAATAAGTAGCCGGTGGCCCATTTAGGGGTTAGGATGGAAGATGGCAACACATCTGCATAATAACGGCGTGGTTGTTAATGGGCGCCGATGGTCACCAAATGGTTGCGATCGTTCATTAAGCTATAAAAAAACAACCATTTCGATAGATTACATGTGTTAAGGAAAGCCTGTATTTTATTTTCTTCTTTTATCTATATGACACACGCGAAGTATTTTAATTACCTATTATAAAATTATTTAAAAACGCGTATGAGAATGTACGAAAACGAATTCTCTGAATCTGAGAGGGACTACAGTTGTGATGACATCAGAGCCATCTGGTGACCAGCGACGCTCTTTACATACGCACGGTCAATGGTCAAACGCAGGTGCCCTGTCTTTTCCCTGTCTTCCTTATAAACCGCACGCACCGTTGCTTGTGAACGTGACTTACATCCCTGGACATGCTGAATTACGCTCATTCAGCTACTGATAATTCTTACGCTGAAGTGGCAGCCCAAATTATTCACGGAATCGATAACAATTGGAAAATAAAAGCGCGAGAGTGAAAGACTGAAAGATGGAGTGTTGGACGGCCTACAATCCGGTGGACTCACTAATAGGTTAAGTTGGCGAGGAGCCGCTGGATGCAAGTGGCTCGTGACCGTGTCCTAGGGTGCTCTATTGCGGCCTATATCCAGCAGTGGACGCCAGCTGATGATGATTGCCTCTCACAATTTTTCCCAAATGATGTTTCAAAATCTGAACGAGCGTTAAAATTGCACCACACGGTCCATTTAGATGGAGATTAATTGTTCGAACCTGCCCCGCCAAGTCGCCTAATGCGATTACCTTGTTCCCAAAACAATGGGTAGCGATGTAATTTTTATTTATTACAAGCTCTAACGGTACATATCAGATTAAGATTAACCTAATCAGATATCGAATTCTTAGAGATTTGTGTAGGCGATAATGTATACTTGACTCGGGGTAATAATTTTAGACGGTTTGATGTTTGATAAAATAAATGGTGTGTATGATTTTAACGATGATTATTTATTTTGGCTTGAAGTGACGGTCGGCCAGATAACGCTTATCCGTTTTTCTATAAGGAGGACAGAATAAGGATAAGTATCCGTCGATTAGTACGTATGGAAGGAAGCGTTGAGTTCGTTCTTACAGGGGCGACTAAGTACTTACAGGCTCTTTCTACGAGATGCTTTCAAGTTCAACAGGTAGTGCCGTGCTGCATAGGGTATGTAGGGCCATACGTGTTGCATGACATACATCCTCCTATGCAAAGGAATTGGGCAGGTACGACCGCGGAGGTACCTCTCGGTCATTTGATACCGCCGTAAAGGGTCATCTTCAGTGTCGCATTTCGTGCGGTTTGTGAGTAGCCGGTTTCCCCTTGGGGAGGGGAAAGAGGGCGACGCATCGGCATTTAATTATGTGGATGTCCTTGGGCGTTGGTGATCGTAGGCTCCGATCACTCATTTGCCCCATTATTATATAAAAAAAGCTATTCTTTCGCCCCAGTCATGATAGTTCTCTTCAGGCCCCACTACAAACCAAGGCCAACTTTAGCTGCTGCGCGTGAACTACCCCCTCGTTACAAAGGGAGGGAATCCTGTCCTGTGACCCTATGGACGAAATAATAATTTAGCTGAAAAGCTAATAATAGATTCGCTAAAATAACTACTTTCTATTATCTTAAATATTAATTATTAGTAGCTTCGAAGTAAATCGCCAAATACACATGAGATTTTATTGTTTTACTACAAATTCACGTTAATCTAATAGTTGTATTACGACCGAACACTTCAACGATTAAACACTGAGTGCCCCTTTCGACCTACTTGTTCAATGTCATCGACAAAGTTTTTCCCGCCGTCTGTCAGCTAACGAACTGTGCTCACGACTATTTTGTATCCGACAAACAGCCAAACAATTATTACACACAATTAAAAATTAATTACACTTTTAAAACAAACCAAAGAATAGATTTAACAATTAAAAATAAATGTCAAATTATTAATTACATTGAAAAAATACTTCTTTATTAACCTAAAATATAAAAGTTGAAACAACTTACTTAATATAATTAGCTTGAAATGATAATGAAGCTAACAATATCGTGATGCATCCTTTTCATCTGCGGGAAAGGATGGGTGGGGGGCTCTCCCCCTATCGACCTCAATCTCACCTGGACCGTCGCCCGACATGTCTCATAGTGACCGATGAAGCTGCGCTGGACACGTCCGTCAGTTAATTATGCTTTTGCTCAAATCAATTGTTGAAAATGCTATATTTTTGTCTTTGTTATAGTTACAATTTGCCCTTACTTATAAAAACCACTTCATTTTCGCTGTAAGGAGAAAACAGATATACCAATAATAATTGTTCTATGTGTTCTTAATTTCATGGATATATAGCTATGATATCTGTTCCAATTTTTTATGATGTTCACAATATATAATCGTTTCTTACCCTTCTTCCTTCTTAAGTGTAGGGTACATTTAAGAAGGATTGGATTTCAATTAACCATGGTCGAAAACAACTGAATTTTAACACTTGTACATTATGCACAATGACTCTTACACGTCTATGTCTGACTGTACCGCTACACTGGTTGGCCAACAAGATCGTTTCGTGAGTGGTCGTGGCCAATGGTGATCATTACCTCGCAGCTGACTTATCTCTGCATCTCCGCTCAAAACTCGCCCGTTCGGATCGTTAATCACACGTGTATCTGTCTGTTTGTCACGGCCCTCGCTGCCCGCCCATTACTCAGAGGGACTATTCCACTGATTTACTTTCTTACATGTTATCGCATCTACAATTGTAGCATTCCCTATCATGCATTAATTGTGTATTTTTATAGTCGGCTATTTGTTATTTCATTAGGTTGTGATGCGTTGTACACCGAGGTGGATTCCGCATTGTGGTAATAAATGTAATGTAACTTATGTATAAATAATCTCGAAAGATCAGTCCCGCTCAGTTTGTAACGCCGATCTCTCTCAGGCTAGAGTTATGGTTGAACCAGTAGCAGAAAAACAACGACTTTCAAAAAGAGATTTGTATTTTTTTTAAATTGTTTTGAATAAAACATCTTGATTTTGTTAGTTGATAGTCCGCATTGGCTTTATTAATTAGGGTTTAAGGTCACCATTACCTGTTGGGTGTTAAATTCAAATGTAGCTTGATTTAAGTTAGAAAACGAGTAGTCAGAACTCCTAATGGCTAACCCATAGGCATCTGCGAAATTGAATTGCATGAGACGTGTTGCCCTCTTTACCCCTCGAATGGCTACGGGACAAAAAAACGAAGCAGATGACACGCGGCCACATCGCTGTCACGTCGCGGCGACACCATGTGAATGAGAGGCACCTACCTCCCCCGTCGTACTGGCGCAATTCTGCTGCAATGGAACAAAGCACTACCGAGGGCAATGACTATTTGGGTTGAAGCGTGAACTTCTTTATGTAGGTAGACATTTAGGCCAAGAACGTTTTAAAATTTTATCAAAACCTGTCCAGTAGATTTGGAGTAAACGTATACACGTTGATAAAAACTAAGCATCGTATATTTACTGGTAAAACTGAAGAGCTTTTTTGTTTGTTTGAATGTGCTAATCTCTGGAACCACAAGTCGGATTTGACAAAATATTTTTGTGTATGGTAGCTAGTTTTATTAGGAAGGTTGTCACTGTGCCATGACAAATAGGACCGGAATCACGGGCGTAAAACCGCGAGTTCTGCTAGTCGTTATGTAGATTAATAATAAAACTAAGAGGTATTTTTTGTACGCCTTTAACATTTTATTTGCATTAATAAAGAAGTAAAATTTTCCCTTGGCGAGCACGTTAATTATTAACTGCCTCTTAATTGATTTAATAAATTAACAACTCTCTAACAGTATATCCTCTTTTCCAATAATTGTACATTTCGTTTTAAAATTTTCGGATAGATTTATGATTAACGTAAAATTTTTATAAAAAATGAAAACAAAACTCAGTGAAACTATATTTTAGCACGAAAATGTGTTAACCTAGTTAACTCTCTGAGTATACTTAAGCGTTTCATAACTGTAAACTCTCGGGTCAATCTCTAGTTTCACTATAAAATAGGAAAATGTATTTGTTCATACATAAATAGTTTATTCATCTCCTTGGCGGCCTCGTGGGTTAGTGGTAAGTATGTCCAGCCTCATAAGTTTCAAGTCCCGAGTGGGATCAAAAAATGTACGAATTCAGAAATTTGGACACTGCCGTACGCCGTAATGCACGTAAAGCCGTCAGACCTAGTTTGCCCCGTATTCTATAAAAATGTTAGCACTGGACCAGGTTACCGTGGTGTGATAAGTCCACAGATATTATTATTATTATACATACAATAGAAAAAAACATAACACTAATTTTGAAGCAGTAGGATAGAAAAATTCTAGGCATAGTTGGGTGTATTAGCGACTGGAATAATATTCTAGTGCATGCAGCCATTTGAAAGCATTACATCCTATGCGTCATATAAATTAATTAGTGCATCCGCTAGTAAATACGTGTGTTCATCTTCATGAATGCACTAAATATTTCTCTTGGGACTGACAGGAGCACCGGCGACGCGTAATAATCATCAGCCTGTGGCCACGCACACACGGGCTTATTGGCCTGTACTGGGCTGCTCTTCGCTTTGTTTAAACACACACAAGTTCAGGCCCGAAAAAAAGGGAAATTATCGTCTGCATTTTTTAGCGTAGCATTTTTAATAGGCCTGGTGAGGCCAACTAATGCTTCTCCTGTGTCGACAGGATCGACAATGGCTGCCACTGACACTTTGATATGATAGCGGGGAGCCTGAGGGTAAACTAACATTGTATTGGGAACTGAAACTAAAATAAGAGGATTAGGAAGTAATTAATTTTTAAATGTTTCATTAGTGTTGTGAGGTTTTAATTACTTATTAAATAAATGCTATTTACTTATATTATAAACTAACAGGGTAACGTTTTTCACCCGCGTGCTGGAGTACGCGATGGATTTTTAATTCGCCGATGGTCTAGTTTCTGAGATGTCTTGGTTAATCAGTGAGTGGTATTTCGTGATTAATCAGTGGGTGGTATTTCGTGATTAATCAGTTAGTGGTATTTCGGTTTAATATATGTAGAAGACTCGAAAATTTATATGTATGTTTAAGTCGAAGTTTGGCACAGATACAGTTTACAATTTGGTACAACATAAAAATTATCCCGAAATTATGTTTCGGCCTTTCAAGCTACGCTCACGGATATATTTTATTTGTAACAATTGTACGTATTAACATCGTATATGTTCGTTATCTCATAAATAAACATGCATTTATGATGAAAATCTCATAGAGGATAGCGTAGTTAGTAGCGACCCTCAAAATTAATTTAATTTAAATAATAGGATAACAATAAGTTGAACACAATGGATGTGGCATTTCGGTAGCGACGTGGAATAGGTTTCATTGTTACCCTTTATTTATTTATGCCCCGGGGTATCCCTTGTGGGCAGCCGTCTGGTGATACGAGTAGATCGTGTTACGTTATATCGAACAAAACACCAACACCATATGTTATTAGTTATAATTTTGAATATAATGTTTGCCTGTAAACATGTGCATTTCTTACGCTGGG
>JAFELO010000985.1:53822-72491 GCA_017140195.1 Eumaeus atala
ATAAGTAAAACAAATATTATTATTAGTTTCTGTACAAACATTACCATTGTCTTACATTATTTATGATCCAGTTACAAAAAAGTGTTTATAAGGTCTGTAGAATCCCAATGTGACCAATGAGATTTTAAACAAACCAAATGATGAGTTAAAAAGTAAATGAGATATGAGAGGAACGGGAAAAACAAAAAGAGTTGAGGTAGGAGAGGACCCCGCTGTCTTGCTGGCCATTATAATAACAGTTAAATTAGCTCTAATCTGTGGAATAGGCAGGGGGGAGGGTCGGATCCCTTTGCGACCCTAACCTGGTCTCGTCGCCCAGCGAGCACTTATAGCAATCCTATGTAGCTGTATTGGGCTTCTCTTCGCTTCCACAGCATACGTTTAATTTCAGTTCCGAAAAAATGAAATAAATTATTGGTGATCAATAAACCATTTACCAAGTATTCTCGACTAATATCCACTTCATACTACTATTTTATTTTGCTACGAAAGAGAAGCTATGCACACTGCGTAGTACATACCCAATGTATCATTAAACCTAATATGAAACAGAAATATAAACTCATTGCAGTTGAATGCGACCCCATTCGAAGTTGGTACGTGCTAACGTGTGAACTAATCCTAACTTTGATACATCAACGTGAATGGGCCTGGGGGGCAAAGGGGCACCTCTAAGTTATTTAGCACTTTGCGTTTTGTTATACTTGGCGCGTTCACACTAATGAGTTGGTGCTTTTTATTGTGATGCTATAATTCGCGAAGCACGAATACTAGTGTTAGGGTGACTGTGATCTATTGATAAAATAGGATGTTCTCCTTCTTCGAAGTTCTAAGTCATCAGTCGTCGCTCTATTCGATATACCGAATATCCACGACACCCTGCACACCCAATGGATCCTACCCATTACCGGTGGAAGCGCGTAGAGCATTTACTAGCAATATTATAATTATATTGCTAGTAAATGCTCTACGCACTTCTATTTTGGTTGAGCAGTTTCAACTTAGTTCATCCGCCATTACGATCTAAGTAACACATACGATCTAACATATACTATCAAAATTAATCCCTTAGTGCGTATGTTCATCGAACATATATGTGACGTATGACTAGCACAATCACACTTCAAAGCCTGATGTATACCGAAATGTTATTTCATTAAATAAAGTAGTTCTTTCTTAAATATACGGATGGCCATGAAATTCTCCAGGCTTGGTTCTCCTACATGGCTCGTTGCTTGTGTTTATTCAGCTAATATAAATGTTTGTACCCGAAGTTTTACCCTAGACTGTAAAACACAGATATTACGACTTTCAACGATTACTGTTCAGCTTTTCTATAGAGACTTGTACACAGTCAGAGACCTCAGTATTTTTAACTCGATTACGTCAGAAATAGTGCAATGTTTTGTTACCGGAATATGTATGCACGGAAATGGAGATTTCTGTGTTCTCTACTACAGCCTGAAACACTAGTCCGATGAACTGTTATGTCGAATGGGTATCGCCGCCAGTAGTAGTAGGCCCCTCCGAAAAATATAAAATACAGCCTTGACGGATATAACCTCAACCTCATGAGAGGACATTAATGATTTAAAAACGGGCCTGTTTCTGATTTAATATTATATTTTGTGAAAAATATCAATACTAGTAGATCGATTAGCAAATCATCAAAGACTACATAACCTTTAAAAATTTCAACTGTCTCGAACACAAAATTCGTTCGTACAAATCGAAATTTACACGAATCGATTTCTTGAGATATTCTCTCATTTATTAACACACGGCCAGCGAAGCGTCTAAAGTTACACCTAAAAACTTTATAAAACTCTTGTGTACACAAAACTTCTATAACAGAAGCACTTGCGCTCTGTTATATATATTGCGAAGTATAGAATATCATGTAAAATTCAAAACGTAGTTCACTTCTAAGAAACTGAATAGCTGCATAAGTTTTTACGATAACGTATTGCTACTGGCTATTCTATTATATATATCATCATCATTTTTTTCGGACCTGAGCTTATGCTGTGGTAGTGAAGAGTAACCCAATAACAGCTTCCCTATTGGGATGCGAGGAGTGCTCGGGCGACTAGACTAGCTTTACGGTCTAGAAGGTGTCTTGGGAGGTCTCCCACAGACGAGAGCGATGCATCCCGTTGTGAGAATGTTTAACCAACATTGGTTAAACATTCTCCTTTTTTAAATTATTTTACCCATCCTTATAATCACCGAATCTAAACGACTGGCTACTGCATATAGTCATTCCACCTAGTAGATGTTTAGTCAACATTTTTCATAAAACTATTCATATTTACAATAACGCGAACTGCATGCGTCTAACTGAAATAGAGCCACCTTTGTTCCTGCAATTATTATAAACTGTAGCGTCGTACGTTTTCTCTCGCGTCACCCGCGTACTCCACACCTATTCGTCACCGCGACGTCATTCGATATAGCTTAAGTAGTCTACGGAATTTGATCAACTATTCTTCGGTTAACTTAGTTATTCTAGGAAGTAAACATGTAGTTGTATGTTGATGAAGATTGCTCCTGAATCTTAAGTATCCGACTATATTGAAATCCCTAAAAGATAATAATAAAGCGTCCTAGCCGAACTTCGGCTACAGCATCCATCTCTATTGAGAAGAGCCATTTGCTCAGTATACATTCTAGTGCACAGATGTATGCGCAGGTACAAGTGCACTGTCTGTTCTCTCATCCGCCTGTGATGGGATGGCAATCCGACACGACTGGAGAGGAGTCGCACGGCTGAACGTGAACGTGGCACTTGATACCGTCGTAAAGCGACAACTACGGTGTCTTGTTTCATACGGCTTGTAAGTAGCCGGTGTCCCATTGGGGCGAGGTGAAAAGGAGTATTTTGGCATAGTAATTATGGTGAAGTTTGTGCGCGTAGGTAGTCGTAAAGCGCCTATTTCTCCTTTGTTCCCCCTATACTATATAAAAACAATAAATTTGGATAAAACAAAATTTTCTATGTGACTTGTACAGTTTTATTTACTCACGTTCGGGTGTTATGTTTATTGTTCGAGTAATTTTTTAGAAAGTACTAGTCATTGTTGAAAAGAGTCAAAAGAACCGCCTTGTGGTCGCAATGTATATTTGTATGCAGGCCGCACACACTGCTGCTCAGTTAAAACATTTATTTGTAGAAATTCAAGTTTGAGTCATCGATGTTAATTCTTGTATTCACGGAATTGACAGTTTTTACACGGTTCGGAAGATTGTTTGAATGTGACTCACATAAAATTTTTTCGTTAGTCTGATTATGCTAACCCTAAATGGATTTTATTGAAAGATGTAGCGGCGGGTAGCTGTTAACCTGGTTGAGATGTGTCGATAGTTTAGACACAAAGAGAAATTGTATCCAATGATAGGAATTGAAGTCATCTTTCTAATGAATTTTCAATACATCTTGAATTTGTTTTTAGAATAAAACTACTTTTACGGATTTTATCGCGGTTTATTAAATTATTTATGTAGCTCGACGTTTCAGAAGCTTACAACCATGGTCACGGGTGGAATATTGGATTCGTTTTTTTAAAATGGTAATAAACATTGGTTTTCGATTTCTTCATTTTCACAAAAAAAAAAAAAGCTTTAACCCATTAAGTGCCAATGTTATTAACAAACATTTTCTATGACATACAGCTACAGACGAATGATACTTTTATAGATTTTACCATATACAAGTGATCCCCAGATATTGAAATTCGATCACATTGTATACATGTAAACTGTCGCAAATTCTTCTTCTTTAAAGAAGTTGTAATTTTGTGTGCATACCGTAACGTTTTATTTCATTAAATTAATGTATTCTATTGTATAATATATAAAAATATTAGCGTTCTACACTTCTCATACACATACATATTTTTGGAAGAAGTAGTGCCATGCATGGTGCATGACACTACATCCTCCTGTGTGCCAAATTTTATACTCCTCCCTCCGCGAAATTTTCGTAAAAATGGGTCCAAAGTTTTTACCTGACGTATTAACAGATAAGCGATGTCTATAAGACAAATTTTAGCTATCCGTAAAGTTTTCCTGCGTTTTCTATATTCGAGTACGTATATAACAGTGTATTCAAATTCTGAATCAAAGGAAAGGTTTTGAACACACTTGTTCACGACTCCGCTCCGCGGCTGCGCTTGTGTAACGCTACACGGTACACAAGTTCGATTATCGCGTGGGTACATATTATGTTTCGAGACAATCAACATCTATTGTTCTTTGAGAGATTTTACGCAACTCGTTTGACCGCATAAACTTTGAACATCGTTGTGTACATTTCGTTCTGTTTTGATTGATATGCAAGGGTTGGATATTTTAATATTCTAGAATCCGTATATATGTAACATGATTTATGTTAAATAGATTATAAGTTAAATATGAAAAGCAAATAATTCGAATACCATTACTTTTTATACCCTTATATGATGATTTATTCGTAATCAGCAGACGAATAAACAACATATTTTCTTTATCACTACCTTACCCAAAATATGATTGCTATTAGACCCTGAATATAATATGCTCGCATTTATTAATACCATGATGAGCTTATATGAATGAATGCCATCACATTTAGATTAAGGCAGGATAAAAATAACAACTTCGTTACAGCAATAGTGGGTACTGCTACACTATGTAACATGCTATGTAGAAGATAATATTTTTCTTCTATAATTTTGATCTATGCATCCTGCCCCTTTGTGTTACCGTTAAGGCTTATAGCAATTGCCAACGATGGGATAACATATTTTATGTTCTCAAGTTCGAAGTGTTTGTGGTGTCTATTAATGTGTTGACCTTTTAATAAAAGAATCTGATTGGATATTTAGGACAATGATTGTAGTTGTTATTAAGCAGTTAAGTACATTATATCAATTTACATATAGTGTAAGCTTTAGTATTCATTATTAGACGACCTATGAAGAGACGTATACACAATATTTCTGATGTTACTTTTCCATACAAAGAAAGCAATTGTAAGGTCAATGCTCTGTGGAGGACGCTTATGTTCCCGGCTGATGATGAAAATGATCTACAATCTACATTATGTTAAAATTCTCAACTTAGTAAGTGCTACTCGTTATAATAAATCGATTTTCCGTTTTTATATTGTATTTTTGTATAGCATACGTGTGCACAGGGGTATGTGGGAGCATACTCAGCATACGTAGGCGACACACGAGTTTACAAATCGTTATAAGAATATAGGCCTATAAACCCAACTCTAGTGACGTAGTCAAAATAATGGGCAGTGCGGGACTGATTAAGCTACAATGTTGGAATTTCCGCGCAAAATATATCCCGCTGTCCTCGTATAGCCCTGTACCTACAGCGGAGATGGGGAGGCACCTGCTCGCGCATACGAAACATCTTGCCGGGTTTTATGACACTTTAAAGAATACTTAAGCACTTTGTAATGTTTTAATGGTGAATAAAAATGTGTGTCACGAGCCTAAATTTTAACTTTCCCATGGCCAAATTGTCTGTTTATTGTACTAGTTTGTATGGATCGTTTCTGTTTGGCGCCTGTTTTGGATTTATAATTTTTTCAAAAGAAACTTCTGGAGATTTAAAACTGAACTGAACTGTCGTTATGATCTTCAAATTATAATGACACACCAGATATTCCGGATATGTGGTAGAGTGTATTAAGCGGTGTTTTGTTAGTCATATGCTATGGCTTGTACTTTAATACGTCACGTATTCACCTCTGAGGGGCGTTTCGCCTAGAGGTAGGTAATTTAAAAAAAAGCTAAGGAGGTTTGCATTCTAATTTCGAAATTAAAATAATTGGAAAACGTGCGGTTAATTCTCATACAGGCTGCTATTTTACTGGCTGTCTAAATTGTTATATGTCATATACATATATATTTTGTAAGTTGCACTCGTTTAACTGCTGGAACAATTTTTATGAAATTTCATTTATTTTATGTCGCTAGGTTAGGTTAGAAGAGCAGAACAAATTATAGTTTATGTAATTTCAATCAATAAACTAGTGGAAATTGTATAAAAGGTTTATTATTTATTCCAAGTATAACATGAATTTTCATCAAGAAATAACAATGCATTCCGTCAACTATCTTTATCATCAACCGGACGACGTCCACTGCTGGACTCCACCCACTATTCCTATATTTTAACAAATCCCGATATTTTCAGGGATCTAAACTGACACGAGTGAACCAGGGAAGGTGCAGATAATTTATAACCTTATTCGTCTGTACTTTTTAAACGTTTTCTCCTACAGTTTTGGAGGCTTATGTCATTAACATGATACATATGCGTGACCTAATGGTGTTCTGTGTACGTACAATGGGCCAGGTGATCGATTGGGCGCCGTATCGAATGACCGGACGATATGAATGATGATAATTCCAATCGGGTTTTATAATTAACACACATTACAACTTTATTACCTCTCATTGTTTGGCAAATAATGCGATTGTTGTGCAATTTGCAGTCCGATTAGGAACAGAGAGAGAAATATGCACTACCTATACAAGTTTGTGTACAGTACATGCCACACGGGAGGAAAGTTTTTTTTTAATTTTTAATAAAATAAAATATTACAAACAAATGTTTGTAATATTTTTGGGAATAAATATATTCCAAAAATATTACAAACATTTGTGTTTAACAAAGATATTCTCGCCAAACTGTTGTTACATTTGCGGGCGAGATGCGTGCTAGTGCTACACTTATTCATACATAAATAAATGTAGCACTTTTTTCCTCCAATGTGGCATTGGAGGAAAAAAATGCTACATTTATTTATGCATTATAATAATGGATCCATAAAGGAGGAATGTGCTATGAAACGCAGGAAAAAAATTAGTACCTGAATCCCGTGTAAAACTATTTGGTGTGTTACTATTTTTTCTCTAACGGTAAGAGTACGTTTCGGCCTAGGCCTGTTCTTACCAGCGGAATATGGAAAAGATTTAAAAAAATCTTTCATATTTATTTAGTTTGTTGTTTCACAGTTGTTGGTGTAGATCCAATATCGTAGATATATTGAAGGGCGTAAGCCTTTACCTGGTAGCCTATTAGTTACGATTAATTATCATCAGCCATAAATAGTATGGCTGATGATAATGAATCATCGCGAAACAGGATATATTGTACACGATAATCGTAAGCTACTAATATCCGCCATTATTTTGTTTCATTTGCAATTCAATAATAGTACAAATTAATAGTCGTTTGCGGTGTCAGCTACAATGCGCCGAATTTCAATACAACCTCATTAGTTATCGCACAAGTTTATAATTATTGTTAATTAAACATCCACGGGCATAACAATTCGATTAGAGTCTAGTATATCTAGAACTAGATAACTAGAAATGTAGAATTAAACATCATCATCATCATTATCAGCCCTTATCGGTCCACTGGTGGACACAGGCCTCTCTCAATGAACGCCACGAAATTTAATTAAATATAATAAGAAAATCCAATTAAACATACACATGTTTAATTCTACATTTATAGTTATCTACTCACATCATATAGTTATAGTATGGGGGGAAACGAGAGCAATCGGAGCTTTTTGATTACTACCGACGCCCATAGACATACTACTGCATTATTGTCATGCACGTGCGTTGTCCTCATTTCCTCCAAAGGGCTAGCGGCTACTATCAAAATCTGAGCGAAAAATACCTCCCTGGTCGTGCCGACCCAATTCGGGTGCAATTCAGCGTGGCATTGCCTCTTAAAATCTAGCAGAAATTGATACAATTTCACAACGTATTAGTTTAATTTACTCACAAAATATCAGAGGATCTAGTATCTAAAAATGTGTTGTTTAGTTCCATTACATAGTTTTTATAGGCAGGTGTAGGTAATATATATTTAGTAAGAGGTAGTGCCCTGATGCATTGCAGCCTATCGGGCCGGCACGACCGGGGCGGTTATGTCTATTGAAAGTATAAAAACGTAGGCGTGTCGGGTGTTTTTGTATAGGTCCATCTAAGTGGTATTGAGGTTAACGCTTTTTGATCCATGGGGGATCAAAAAGCGTTAACCTCAAAAAAACCTCAAAAGCTCATATCACTGCGTGAGACATTCACTGCTAGAGTCGAAAAATGTCGTCTCCCCCTCCCCCTTCTCTATAACTTTTGAGCTAACGATATTTTCTTATAATACGGGGAGTAAATGTACTGAAAAAATGGGATTTCAGAATTCTATAAAACCTTCAAACGAAATTGATTGATTTGGTAGCTAAATTCAGTTTCGTTAAGAGAGATTTTTGTTAGCTGCTATGGAACCCTACATAGGCGATGATTTTGGCCGTCTTTTTTAATCTTACCCTGAATGAGGACCGAGAACGAGAAAATATGTCTAAATCATGGGCAGTCTTGTAACCATAATTTAATATGCTACATAAAGAATGATATAAGTAAGGCAAAATATTCATAAAGAAATTTGACTGTCTCATACTCGAGATATCTTTTACAACATTGTTTTAGTTATTTAAATACGTTTTGTTGGAACAGCAAGCTGCAGTTGCAACATTGTTAGTGAACTAGTCAAAATTAGTAGCGTGGCCACACTAATTGTAGAAACCTTAGTCGACAAAACAGATTGTCCAATGATAAGTTAGTAGGGAGTTAGTCGCCCGGGTGTGCCTCGCTCCGTCGCTTGTCCCTGTTGTTTAGTCGTTTTGGTAACATTAGTTACGTAAATGTAACCGTCAAGATTTTATTGTTGAACTAACTGTATAATAACACAAAGTGGATACGTCCCCGTTTTTGCCCTAGCTTGAATTTTATAATTCTTCAAAACTAAACTTACCGAAATAGTGGCAACATGTATTTCATATAAATATGCATTTATAATAATATTGTAAAGAGAAGGCACTAGATTGTTTATTTTTATTAATTCATTTTGTTTTCATTGAATAGGCTCCGAAACCACTTTACCGATTTGAAAAGTTCTTTTACCATTAGAATGTACTATTACTACATAACATGTGATGGACATAGGATATATAACATTTTCTTAAATGTTTTGATCACTACCAATACTTTGACAATGTAAACAGAGGTGTGAATAAAATATCAAAGTAAGTCCTAACATTGTCCTAATGTCCGTGCGAAACCGGAACGGACTGTTAGTTATATAGATATAGAAACCAAAGTGACAGTGTAACATAGAAAATAAAATTAATTTTGTATTTATGGTGCTTAGATGAAATACGACAATGGCTATTACTACTAATATGTATTTATTTATGGTAACATCATTATAATGTTTTAATGTAAAAAGTGTCTACCTCCATTAACTGGGACAGTGTAACAGCTTTTCTCTGGCTAAATTAAAATCTACTTTAAGATTTCACAAATTATTTTAGGATCCAATTAATTTATGGACTGACATAAAATAATGTTCCTGTATCGGATGGCATCAAAGCACCCTTTGTCGGGGTCCACATCAGGCCAGAACGGGTGATATTAAATTTTGCAGGCATACCCAAGCTCGTCTGCCGGACGGCCGTGCCTTTTTAGTTTTCAATATGTGAACGACGTTATTGCTTGTTAGCGCTACTGTGTTTTTGGTTTATGCACGAGGAATTTATATTGTTTATGGCAGAGCCCGTTGGTTTGCATTCAAGGAGAATGCAATTGCCATTTTGTCGCGCCAAAGTGTTGACGATAGAAAGAAAATTCGTAACCTACGCTCTGTCGAATCCGCTTTGCCACAACTGGTGGTAGAAATTTCATCAGTCCAAGATAGGAAAGACGTGCCAATAGAGGCATATGAGATGAAGATGACAATGTTGAAATGGAGATCTATTGCACACTCGGCTACCATACACTAGACTAGTAGAAGGTAGTGCTCTTGCTGTGTTACAAACTAATCGGGCCAGTTTAACCGAGGAGGTACTTCTCACACCTACTGTCTTAAAATATGGTATGTTTCCGGAGTACCATTGAGCGGAACGTGAGAGGAAGGACGGTTTAACCTCTATGTTTCTGGGCGTTGGTAGTCACTAAATTGCACTGGCCGTTTAGTATAAAAAAATTAAGTCTGCCAGAGAATAATGTTGTGATGTTAATCATTCATTAAGAGAGTCTGATTTAAGTAAGTAATTAACTTCTTCATAAGGCAAGAGAATTTAGGAATACCCCATACTTCTTCAAGCAAGAACGTAGTTGTGTGGAATTAATAAGAGTATCTATATCGCGAAATCGATTGCGCATCGATACGAATCGATACTCCAACATTGACCCCGTGAACTCGGCACAATCGCTTTCGTAACTCGAAACGTGAGAATCATGGTCACTGCATGGATTATCTTAATCATGGAATGGAATGTAATAATGTATAAGTACTTGAGTCGATCGTAATTCTTAGTTTCTTTGTTGCTAAATTAATCATGACCACTGCTTATCATCATCATCGGTTTTATAGTAGCGGATTAAAAATGCGCAATCAGAGCCATGGTAACTCCCGACGCCTGTGCGGATGCGATGCACTGCTTCAACGTTCCTCCCAATGGGCCACTGGCCACTCACAAATTCCACTAAACACGATGCTTAAATGAGAGATCTTCCCCGTACCATGTTGGCAAGAGGTACCACTCCGGTCGTGCCGGCCTGATAGGATCTGAATCCTTATGACGTTAGTTTCCGTATAAGATTTATAGTATTCAACGAAATGATTAATGTATTGGGACCATTCATCTCCTCGGCCGATAGGTTTGAGACAGCATTAAGTCATCAAGTGGCGATCTGTTCAGGGGCGGATTACTCGGTTAATCTGTGATTGGTGACGAGTGACGTCACAGTCGTGACCTACACGCCAGCTGCTAATCCGTGCTAAAATAGCTGCAATTCGTAGTAGCATCTTATAACGTCACGCTTATCGTTTTTCTGGATGTGTCAAGAAAACATTTAGCGCCATGACAGCAATTACTATTTGTATATCGATAAATAAATTTTAGGAAGAAGAGGTAGTGCCATGCTGCATAGGAGGAGGTAGCGCCGTGCACGGTCATGTCATGACACTACATCCTCCTAAGCACCGGAATTGGGCCGGCACGCTCACATAATACCGCTGTAAATTGACATCTTCAGTGTCGCGTTTCGTGCGGTTTGTGAGTATCCGATGGCCCATAGGAGAGGGGGGGGAGGAGAGAATGGGCGTCGGTAGTCGTAAAAAGGCTTTGATTTCTCGTGGATTGGCAAGTAGGTCCCTTTTAGAGTACCCGGACATCCGGATTTTGCGAAATCACCTAAGCATGCGTTTTTGGTCGTCCGCAGGTGGAACTGCGGGCGGCTCCTAGTATTATAAAGTGTTACGTTTGTTACCATTTCACTTTACCAAAACTACGGAACAGACTGGGATGTAAATTATCATTGCGAAAAATATAAATGATTCCATTGGGACTGGTTTTTTTTACGGGTGAAATAACGATTAAACTACCTCTCATTTAGAGTGAGTGAGACACTCTTAGGTAGCGCATATCCGATCATTTACGATTTACACAATGCTAACTAATAATATTTAAGTGTATTTACGTTTATGTAGGTATATTATTTGTATCTAATAATTAAATGTAGTGTAGCGCCGGTCCGGGATGGATGCGACTAGCAGGAGATCATCGTTCGTCTTGGCGTTCATTGAGGGAGGCGTATATCCAGTAGTGGTTATCGATAAGGGCTGGTAATGAAATAATTAAATAATATATTATATTTTTTATGTGAACGATAAAGCATTTCGTTTCAATAATAATGAAGGTGAATTCACAAGGAACAGAACGTGGGCGGCTCTGTCCTAAATACGCCCTTTATTTCCCTTTTTTTTTTCTTAGCAGCAACTATACCGAGCCTAGACCTATACCAATATGTAACATTACTTTCTATGTATAAAACTAGAGGTCTTCTTTTTTTCTTGAAGCGGTGAAACGTCTTTACGCGCCACCACCGACCCTGGGTGTGGTCCAGTGGTGTGGGGGCTGGTCGTACATTAGTGACGAATAGCCTCTAAAGCCACCGCGAGTTCTATCAGTGCCGCCTTTAGTGAAGTGCCCTACAAATCATCACCTCATCACCTCCGCAGAAGGGTTGCCTCGCACCACATGACAAACTAACTAACTTTGGGTCAATGCAATGGGGCGAGGTACACATCCACGGCCCTTGCACAGTCCCAAAGTTGTTGGGCTTGCCCTATGGTGTGAGGCAAACCTTCTGTGCGCAATAGCGCCTCCTACTCCCGCTCTTTAATAGCCTC
Organism: Eumaeus atala; assembly: GCA_017140195.1. Classification (NCBI taxonomy): domain Eukaryota; kingdom Metazoa; phylum Arthropoda; class Insecta; order Lepidoptera; family Lycaenidae; genus Eumaeus; species Eumaeus atala. Next base: position 66,096 of record JAFELO010000985.1, read on the forward strand.
TTATAAGATGGGTACAAAGAGCAGCCCCACGATTGAATTGGCTTCGCCCAAGGTGTCTGGGTTCACCTCATTCTACTGAGCCCCAATGCCATGACTAAGCTGGAACCATGGTGGGTAATCTAAGGTTCATGTGTTAAAGTGCTATAATTATTTAGTATGTCCGTAATTTCTTACACACCGCCTTGCAATTACGGAGTATAACCGGCTAATTAGTGAGCAGGCTGTATTGATTAGGCTGTTATATAATTGCGTTAGTAAGTCAGGTAGCTGTGGAGCTCTCGGGCTACCCTCGCTGTGGCTACAGTGGCGTATAGTTTGTGTACTGAACGATTTATATCTGCACGAATACTAAGTGTGTAGCACATTTTGGTTACCTACTTATTAATATTTATAATGATTTATATCTGCACGAATACTAAGTGTGTAGCACATTTTGGTTACCTACTTATTAATATTTATAATGATTTAATCCTCATGAACAGCTTTCTGTCGTTCTACATGTAGAAAATGTAACGTGGGCGGTGATGACGCATTATCTAACTGCACTGATATTAATATCGGTAACTGTTGAAGGTGAAGTGAAGTTTTAGCAGTATTTTTATTTGCTACTCCATGACTTCACTGCTTTGACGTCATAACGTATTGTCAAACGACAATGGCAGCTGCACGCACAAAGCAGTATGGCGTTTTGGATAAAGCCCATAGATGAAACGAAACCATGTTATTACAATAATTTCACATAATTATTTTTTTACACTTAGTACTGTTACTCGTGGTAGTTCAGTCGCTGTCGCTTACTGACTGTCTGACCCTAGCGATACTAGCCTACGTCAATTCATTTCTGCTTTTATTCCTTTTACACTACTGACATTTGATCAACTTAAATAGTAAAAATAAAAATAATACACTGTATAGAAATGAGAAGAGTAATATTGTGTGAATTCATATACTGATTTGGGTAATTACCAATATTTAAATAAATACACTCAACTTTATACAGCTCATTTGTGAATATTCACAATATTATATACTTACAATTTAGCCAATGTTATATAACATAGTTAGTTATATTTATAAATTAATAATTACAAAAATATAATTTTACTCTTACATACGTAGTAATAACGTCCCGAATGGTTGGAACACATGAGCTTACATTGAACCTGGGGTGTTTTCACATTGAGAGCACACATCTACAAACAGCTGAGTGAAATCTCCTGCTTCAAGAGTCGAGACTAACATCATTGTTTACGTGACTTTAGAATTATTATTGATGCTGAGTCCATCGATAACAGTTGGCTTATCCTAATCCGTAAACTTAACCCGGGAAGTCAGTCTATATTATGAAGTCACCTTTAGACTAAAGAACAATAATGTCACCTTCATACGAAGCGGACAAGATCCCTCGTAACATAATATGAGAAATGACAAAATGTATGCAACGTGTATACTTTTATGAGCGTGTCAGGTGTGTTTATGAAATATGTTTTATATTGACCAAGCGCGTTTAGACTTCATATTGTTAGGGTTGCCTTACGTGGCAACCCTTTTGTAACAACGGCAACGTGTTTTAATTTTATAATATCTTTACACCTTTTCAAAGAGAGTTTTAGCAACACCGGTTGTATCTGCTGGTTGGTTTAACATTCAGATTTTGCAGCTTACATTTGATAAGTTTGGATAATGGTTGTACTTGAAAGCTATATAAAACAATGATTTTTGCGACAATTGTTTTTGTTGCCCTTTGGTAAAAATGAATTTCTTTATAAATGAGTTGTAGTGGACTACATTTTAACTGTTGTATCTCAAGGAGGTGAAGGACAGGTGCCCCTCGCCACTAAATTTCAGACTCCGGGCTATTATTATCTAAAAAGTCAAAAATCCCTATTACAATTTTTTTTCTGTTCTGGCATTTGAAACAGTACCGCCTTCGGTTAAACATGCTTGTTACTGGATCAGTGAAGCAGTCAATCTAGGGATTGTAGCTATAAATCATGCGATATAGTCTGTCGTGTTCTGTCTTTAAAGTTCATAAGTTTTACCAGACTAGGCTATATGTTATACAAAATTATTACGTTACTGAGAGAGGGACTCACCACTACGCACAGTTGAAAGTACTGTATCTAAAAATAAAGAATTTGGTGCAGAGGCCATCTTCGTAAAAAGTGAGCAATAAGAAAAAAAAAATGAAATTCGAACTGTACGATGGGTGAAATATGTAAGTAAAGTTTATAATATTAAATTTTACCATGTTACGCGGATGATGCCGCGGTTCGCTCTTATTCAAGGATAAAAGAACAACATAGTTACACGATACTTTAAAATCATAAAAATATTCTCATTCTTTAAGAACATGTAAATAATGTTCTAGAAAATAAGGCTAAAAGTATTGTGCACAGCCCTAAAGTTAATGTCTGCTCCGGGTAAAATACAACAATATGATGCACAGGCGTACATCATCAACACATGCGTTCACAAATCAGTTTCGTAACACAAAAGTGAAAGGCGGAGGTCGCGAGTTCGACCCTCGACCCCGCTCTTAGGCATCGACCAGTCGTCGGGCCGGGGCTACCAGGCGATATTATGTTTAGTTTGTTGTGTAAAATAAGTCATCAAATCGAATGAAATGGCAGGGGCCAACTTCAGCATGCTCACAGACCGCAGTAATAAAAACTTGGTACATCAGGACATCTGTCATATCAGTCCATCCTGCTTCAAAGCTACTGAATCGTCGAGCTAGATAAATAATTAAATAAACCGCGATAAAATCAGTAAAAGTAGTTTTATTGCAATGAATAACATTCGCATAAACTTAAGACATCAATTTATTTTTGTCTTTATTTATTGCACAAGCAAGCAAACAAGCACTCGAAACTTTTTCACGCCCATAATAATCCGCACAAACAAAGGTTTTGCAATTACTTTATAGTCCACCATCAGATCCAACTCTACCGTAACCACCTTTCACCCTCACCTGTAATTTTATGACTGAGGGGTACTTTTCTAGTTGGAAGTTCCGTGTCGTTCACAAGCACCCCGCGCAGAGTTTCTTTAAAATGGCCATACATACGATAGTTGAGCTCGATAATGATTTAGAAAGAGGTTGTACAATGAAGCCTTGCAGCCGAAGGGGACCGGCACGATTTGAGAGGTTCCTCTTGCTCACATGACACCGGTGTGCCACGCCTTTAGTGACTGCTATGATGTCGTGTTTCGTGTGAGTTAGGAATTAACGGTGGCTCAAGAGAGGAGTAAAGTGGGGCAACAATTCTATACATCTACATAACGATTGCGGTGATGTTTATGGACCTCGATAAACCTCAAAAGTCCGAAACATCTCGTTTTCCCCCCATACTATAAATAAAAAGAAATACTTATTTGTCAGTACAGCGTGATCTAGCGTGTGTAATCTAAATAATTAATCACTTTTATGCATTTCGACTGCTCCGGATGAGTTCTTGTTACCATCTGGGTCGCACAATTAACATCGTTAAGTAAGGGTGACTATTTGCATGTCGCTCGACTTTCTGTAATCCGATGGATAAAATGTTTATTGTGGGTTTGGTCATTGTTTACCAAAACTTTGTATAATGTTATTTCAAATACTCGTAAAATACTACTAAACACCTAAGTAATTGTTTTATAGTATTTATTCTCGCTTATTGTAGTTAGGTTGACTTGATGATATTTTAAATATTGTTACATCGACATTTTGTATGCAGAAGCTATATTTTGTAAGCTTTCTAATTTTAATATGTATCTACAATAATATTTTATTCATAATTTGCGCAATATACTTTAAAATTTAAAATACCTTAATCCTTATCGGGAGGACCCGTCCACACAAGGCGGCGCACAGCCGAGGCTGTGTGCGATGAGAATGGACTGGCCCGATACAGGGGCAATCGCTGATGAATGATAGGTTATAGGGTACTATAGTTCTTAAGTAAGTAATTGGGAGAATAGCACGGATAGAGGCATTAAATAATACTTTGATCGTTTCAGTTACGTTTTTATCGTATGGTTTCAATAATACAACCCCAAAGAACTCGTGTCTGTGCAATAGTACGTAATTTTTCAAACCATTTGCCCCGTCCATTGTTGCCCGGACCTTAATTGGGGGTGGGGGTGGCAAACTTGCAGGACTTAATTGTATATTAATAAGCGTTTAAATTTTATACGTTATTCAAGTTTCCTTTGTGAATAAAATCATTTTGCTCGTGTAAACGCGACCATTTTTATTACGTAAATTAAAAACTCGATGGAAATCTTGCGAGCGAGGTGTTAAAAATGTCTACTTAGTGTTTGCTGTCGGAAATTTGAAATATGTTGTGCACCTCATATTCAACACCCTCGTCACATGCAATAAATAACAAAAACAATATTTCTACGCGTATACGATAAGAGTATTCAAAATAAATTTAGTGAGATAGGAGGAGGAATAAAACAGGGTATAGATGGATGGACAGTTTGTAATAGTACTCAGTTTATTGCTCCGATGGCAGTGTAGACCAGCTGGTCCACATAACTAGCTCGGCTACACTTCCAGTAACAGGGAATCCGGCTAGGTCCAGAACGACGCAATGGAAATTATTACCGCTATAGATTTTACCAAATATCCTGCTACCGTACGCAGTCAACATTTGTCAAATACTTGCTTATCGATGATCAAATTTTTGCCCATGGATTTTCCATGCATCACAGAATTGAGCCACTGCGCCCCGGGATCTTGTTTAGATAATATAAGCGAGAAATTAATGCCCATGTTGTATTTTTTTATGCTGAAAGCCTACCCCGATAGTTATTAACACAGTCATATAGTTAGTCATCACTTAGCCATCAGTCAGTAGCTGATGACTTTTTTCTGACCTGAACTTATGCTGTGGAAGCGAAGCCCAATACAGCTTCATCGGATTGCTTTGAGTGCTCGCCTGGCGACGACAGCTGATGACTGATTACTGTTCGACCCCTTGTTTGACCTCCTTTGCAGTACAAAAGGAAAGTTTAAAACCAACGGACGTAGTACAAACCATATCCCCGCCGAATGCAATTTCCTATTGTATATTTTCCGCCTTATTATCTGCAGCGCGTTCGAGGAAATAAATTTGATTTAGACAAATATTACGAGCGGGCCGTTACGTGCGATCGGGACCCGTATGAATAAAGATCGACCCCGTATCTCATATTCTAAGACGTTTTACTTATGTGGGTAGTTAGTGGGCAAATACTTCATCCTATTCGTTTGATTATAAACCTAATTTTTCTGTCTCTAAGGCCTATTTTAGTAGTACTGGTAAACATTAGTATAGTTTTTACTATTTTTTTATGGGTTCACATAATGCTTATAAATAATGGTGGATTTTAAGTCCATAATCAGAGAAAATAATGGTATTTTCTTTCTCCGCCTCCTCTGTGAATTAACATAATATTTTTTGATTTTGGGAGATTTGAATAGTTAAAAATAATTGAGTACTCATCCTAACAAAAATATCACGTTCAGGATTGACGACCTGCTCGCTCGGTTGGTAACGTGGCGGTTAGTCCGCGTGTTACGCCAGAGGTCGCGGGTTTGAATCCCGCCTAGGTCATGGATGTTTATGTATGTATTATGTGTATCTCTATAATAAAAATCTTAAATGTATAACATTTCGTAAATGTATAAAAATGTTAAATATATTACCGTCGACCTGTACCTGTAACACAAGTCTTTACGGTACTTCACACGGGACTAGGCTAACGCGGCGTCATGACACATTATTATACTATGAGCCCACTGATATTATTATATTATATTATTATTGGCTTGCGTTTTTTAATTGCCTTTACGTAGTACTTGTTTTTCGCCTTTTAGTATTCGGGTCTAAACGAGCAGTCAAATAAGGTCTTGGCCTTATAATGTCTACATTGTGTACCTATTGATATTACGAGTTGGAGCGGATAGGTCATTTTAAGAAACTAAAGTCCAGGAAGAATAGGTTTTCTTGTTAGTACGGTTTATCTACTAACAAGGCTTGGCCATTTTGTAAGAGGTTTTGTATTGCAGCCTTTCGCTCACATGACACCGTCATATAGTGACAGCTATGATGTCGAGTTTCGGGCGATTTGAGAGTAGTCACCCATTGGGGGGAAGGAAGGCATCTGCATGAAAATATTGTATGGACCGCATCAGGACCTTATTGTTTATATCTACTATTTATTTTTTGTTTCAGGTAAGAAAGGCTTTGGAGAAGATCTGTGCCAAGCGACATGCGACCTAAATGTACTACTTGTGGACTAAGTAGTAAACGCTAAATTAGTTTTATTAATGAATGTGAGTGTTTATGTCAGTAAAGTGACACCTACGGTGTCGCGTTTGATGCGGTTTGTGAGTAGCCGGTGGTCCATTGGGGGGGGGGG
>JAFELO010000985.1:72497-82526 GCA_017140195.1 Eumaeus atala
GGGGGGGGGAGATGAAAAAGGAGGGCAAAACATCGGCATAATTATGCTGAATTATGAGCGTCGTTGAAAGGCTTCGTTTGCTTGTATGTTCCCCTTATACTATAGAAAAAAATATTTGCCGTGAAATATTTAGACAGTGTTGTATCTGTATTGTAGTGAAACCGGGCTGTAGCAAGCAGAGAAACAACTCTCTTTCTCTGTACGTCCTGCCCTGTCATGTCGCTTGTAAGAGGGACAGCTGGTTCTATCCTCTGGTCTTGTATAGGTCGGCAACACATACGCTTGTCTTCAAAATATGTAAATGTCTGTGGGATGGCTAAGATATATGAGATAAGTATTGTAGACAGTCCGAGTATCTTAGTGACTACAGACGCCCTTTAACATCCGCATAAGCCCATGACCTCTAAGACAAGAAGTTGACTTTCTCGTTTGATATCTCACAAAACGACATTGTCGCAGGTCGGCCATGCCGGGTCTATTCTGCTACTATCTCTTACTAGAGCTTAACTTAGCAGCTTGTCGGCCGTCTATTGGGAGATATAATGAAGCTAAGATATAGTCACGCCACTGTAAGTCAGATGACTTAGACGTACGTAGACATCACATTGTATATCTACCGCAGTCGCATTGTATAAATCGCCGTATTACATTACGGCTAGCTGCTTTAAGAGACATGATATTTTTGGATTTCGGCGGGCTAACGATTAGCCTGATTGTATACGGCTGTGTGAAAGTCCGCCAGAAAGCGTTCGGTGTTATATGTTATAATGCTAGCCATATTTAATGAGGCTAAACCTCATCCGCCACATTGAGGAACACCTTGTGTGACAATCCGGCTATTCGTTGACCCGTCACAAAAAAAAAACGTCCTATTTTAAAAAATGGCTGACTGTGACATATCTATATGCCCAAATGTCAAGTTCTGATTGTGTAGTGTAAACAGTACGATTTGGGTAAAACAACACAATCGCGCGGGGCCAACAGCAGAAGTATCGGAACAAACATTACGCTAAAAGCCGTCGGTAAATATATGAAAATGTGTTCCAAAGCAGAGCTGCGTATTTGCGTACCGTCGGTGCCATACGAATTTGTCATTTTTTGGAGAAGGTATTCTTATGATACGAATGTTGTATTTACTTTTCCATAGATTTAACCTTTAACGCTTCTTATTAATTATATTGGAATATATCTTCCAACGTAATTTTGACCGACTGAAATTACTGATTTGTTTTAAAATGTACGCTGTTACTGAAACCCAACGACAAAACGATGTTAAAATTAGTTTATCTATTCATCCTTGACTGTAGGTTAGTAAAGTAGATGTATAAATAAAACACAAACCGACTGAAAAATAGTTTTAGCAATACAAAACTTAACTATTGCACATGTTTTCAAAAATATGTTTTCAGATCAATGGGCATTTGACTGAATGAATACAAAATACCGTAAGCCTTGATAGATGTCTCATACAATACGGTAGGCATATTAACTGGCCTTTCGCTCTGTAGTCTTGAACCACCTCTTTCTAGTTACTAGTTAGTTACGGTCGCAATGCTAAGGTAAGGAAAAACTGTAAGCGTCTGTAACATTATCATAAAAGTATGTACTCCTTAAAAAAATAAGTTATTTTTTTATTTTTTTAAATAGAATAATAATTAAATAATAACAAAAAAAAAATTGAATTTGCATCTCTACAAGAGATCGCTGACCACTGATAAAGTATGGACTATTCACTGCCTTAAAAATATCACTCGCTCAAAGTGACCATATGATATAAATTGGATATCATTCCAATATTTAGTTTCTTAGCTCCGCGTCAAAAGTATCTAATATAAGGGGAAATAGGCTGCGTAAAAATAACAGGGATTCGTATAAGTGTAGTGGTTTTGTGGAACTTTGCTGGAATAACGATTGTATCCCGGGGGATAAAGTTCAGCCTCGTATCAGGTCAACGCGTTTATCTTCCTTCTGTACAGTCTAAACGCTAAGATAACATCGGTATTTGAGATAATATGTTTACCTTGAATCTAGTTGTATATCTCGGATTCTTTTTACATTGTACTAGCTGAATCAGCCACGCGTTGCAGTGGTTACAGACATAAAATAAAGCGTATATTTTAAGTTGTACAATCTTACATATCTAAGCGAAATGTGCGTGGGTGAAGAAGTGCAACGCGTCAGTATTGACTTGGGGATGTTAATGTGCGTCGACAGTTACCAAATTGGCTCCAATTTCACATTTGTCCCACTATAGTATAAAACAATACATTTCCGTTTTTTTCTTTTTATATAATTATCTTGTTATCAGTTTTGATCTTGTCTGTATGTAGGCTTATTGATATTTAGAATCAGATACGGTCCCGATTATGAAATGAACACATATTTATCGTCGTGTTATAATGTCCCTTCTCGCCTTGGGTCTCGTTAATATATTTGATGGGGCTTAGGGATGACCTTGATAGGGGCAAGCGATGGTAGAAGCACCATCGTCCGTCCACAGTCGTGATAAGGATTATTTTCCAACAGTAAGATTACTAAGTATCATTGTGCTAGTCGTTTGCCGCTATGTGTTACCTAAAAATTATGAAGGTTCAGTCAGGAATTGTCCCTTTTGGATACGATTTTATAATTTTGGGCGAATATTCGATATCTACTTCTTTGTGGAGGTCGTTATAGTACAGTTTCTATATGTTTTTGTGGATCAGATGCTATGCTACGTACAGTTTCTATATGTTTTATACAGACATTATGGTAAAGTTTCTGTGTGTTTCTATGGATCTGACGTTATGGTACAGTTTCAATATGTTTTCAAGCATCTGACGTTACGGGTACAGTTCCTACGTGTTGTTATGGATCAGACGTTATGGTATAGTTTCTATATGTTTTTATAGATCTGACGTTATGGTACAGTTTCTACAAGTTTTTATGGATGTGACGCTGTGGTACAGTTTTTATATGTTTTTATGGATGTGAAGTTATGGTACAGTTTGTATATGTTTCTTTATAAATCTAGGTATTTATTTGATTGCGTTTGCCGTGTTCTCTATTGGTTATGGGCAGATATGGGAATTTGTTAACATTCTTGAGGCCGGCTTCAAAGGTGTCCTATGAAAGTGTTAAGTTGCTATTCGATACTTTATCATCACTCGTATTAAACACTTGAACCAAAACCTGTGAAACCGAAATTTATAGTCTATATTTGCTGGCTAAATCCCTAATATCTATCCGGACCTCACTCTCACGAACGCACTAAAATACTAAAATGTCACGCAAACGTCCTTAGGCGGATGGGGCGTCCCTAGTAATCGGCTCACAGGCCCGGTCCTCATTTATGAGACCCAGACTAGCCTGAAAGTAGAAATAAGTCATTCGACTCGCACCTCAGATGACTCTCGCCAACGTTGGGACCGTACATTGGGAGACCTAAACTCCCTTTCGCCAGAGGCCGATGACGATTAATAATATCTACTAATATAAAATAATGTACAAAGCGAAATGATAAGATATTAATAACCACTCGTAACACAAAGGATAAATTACATCGCATCTCATAGCACAATAATTACATTGGAACATTACATTACAATATTCATCGCTCTCCACAGGCGAACCTCTCTGAGAGAATGTCTAAACAATTTACTCGTTATATTTATAGATAGTGCCTTGATGCATTGCCGTCGGTTCTGGCCGGCACGACCGGGGAGGCATCTCTTGCTCACTTGTTATCGGTCTCGTGTGATGGTATACTGTATTGTTTTTTTTTATAGCACAGGGTGTTAAATGAGCAATCGGAGCCTTTTGATGACTACCGACGCACATGTACATTCGCATGATTCTACGGCGGTGTCAAGTGAGCGAGATGTACTTCCCCGGTCGTGCCGGCCCAATTCCGTTGCATAGGAGGATGTGGTGTCATGCACCACGCATGGCACTACATCCTCCTGAAGTTTTTTGTAATGATTTTTGCAATGCGAATTGCATTGATCCATCGGGGGTATTGATATCATTGGTCAACGAAGTACATTACTGCGATTTGAAAAAAGAAATGTACACCTTTGTAAAAAAAATATTTCTTTACTAAGTTAACAACTTTTGCCGTCTGTAGTTGACACATGTTCAATTCGCTACACTCACTTTGAATAATTGATACAATGTGTGGGGGATGTTTCGCAATAGACAAAAGAGCTGCGGCGGTACGGACGGACGTGTGTAAGTTATTAGTGAATCGATAGATAACACAGGTGCGGTAATATCTTGCACGTACGTTATAGTGTACAGGTGCACAGTACACTTCACGATAGAGGATGTACGACAGTTTCATATTACTCAGTCGCAAGAAGTAGTTTCAGACGGCGTTTCGTCCCAGTCGGAACTATACGACCGAGGACATAGAGGTACCTCCTCGATACTTCAAGTGAGAGGTCCCTTCATACCGGCGCAAAGTTACGAGCTGCTGATGGCTTAGAAGGGTAAGGGAAGAACGTCGGTAGTTGTCAATATTCTTGAAATGCCATACCATTTCAAGAATATTGACAAGTCGCTGGCTCACATATTAAAAAAAATTGCATTGGACGTTAAATGAGAACTTGTACTTAATATCTATCTATAAGTATAAAAAGCGAAGTGTCTACGTACGGTAACTATTCTTTTGTTTCTTTTGTTTACACTCGTAAGAGGTAGTGCGATTGCATGAACCGAGCTAGCACTACCGGGCAAGTACCTCTAAGTCAAAAAAATGACAGCGTGAAGTGATAGCCAAATGTGCAAGCCAATCGTGTGGGTTTTTATGACGGTTTTTATGTGGAGACAAACGAGCAATCGGAGCCTTTCTGCGACTACCGACGCCCATGGACATCCGCATTATTATGCCGATGCGTTGCCCTCCACCCCTCCTTCTCCCCCCAATGGGCCACCGGCTACTCACTAACCGTACGAAACGCGATACTGCAGATGTCTCGGCGGTGTCATGTGCGAGAGAGGTACCTCCCCGGTCGTGCCGGCCCAATATCCCTGCAGCGAATCATGGTAGTGCCTGTTTCTAAATGTGAGAGTACGGAATACGGATGTGCCATCGGGGAGATTTGTGTTCAGTCATATGTACTTCTGGTTGTGCTGTACTTGTGCACAGTATCAGCAAATACTATTCGCGTTCGCACCGGCCTGTATCGGGTTTAAGGCGTAATTAGACGATTTCTTATTCAATAACGGTTTTAGAAGGAATTGAATTTTGTACACCTTAATTTCAGTGCTCCGTACGAGATGGTGCTTTTACGTCAACGTATATTATTTACCGTTGTCTGTACATTTGAACAGATAAAAAGTTGATTCAAGCGCAAACCTTCTTTGTGCATTATTTAAAGCGTTTCTGGGACCGCGAATTGCTTCATACAAAAGAAACACGAAATACAAGTGTTATATATACGATAGCACACTGAGGCATTTACTTCCAGACCATAGTAATTGTGTGAATGCGGGGGTGTTGGTGAGGATTTTGGTAATTTAATGTAGGTTGTTTTTATGTGCTGTTTGTAAGTAAATATTCTATCTGTGTATTCATCTACCGAGTCATGCGACGTTCTTGCATTCACAAGATTTCACAAAGCTCTGAGGCAAGGACAATAAAATTCAATCAAAAGATTATTTTATTTTTGATTTTATTAATGTTTTAGCTATACTACTCTAATTAAAGAAAGGAAAGTGTATGTGTACGTATGTACACGCGTTAGAAGTTATACTTCTTTGGAGTAACAAGAGAAAAACTAAAATGTTAATTCTAGCTAACTTCAGGGTGCCGGTTTTCCGTGACTTATACGAAAAATTAAATTTACTACTGCTACTACTTTTAAACGAAATATGAAATTTTTTACAATGTAACAATTGTCTCTCATCATGTTTCCTTAACGCGTCAAAAGAAGTATAACTTCTATTATTTTTATGCACTCATAACAAAAGCACAGAACCACTACAGACGACATGGACGCCTATTGAACGTTACGGAACTCGCTATTTCATTGTATGTAGCAGTATGAGAGACGCACTTTTTCATAGAAAATAATAACTGAAAATGTTGTGGGTAGAGAGAGTATAATAATGCCGGCATCTCGCTAAAAATGAGAATGTACCCTCATTATAATTCTGAGCGCGTGTCAATAAAAGCGTCTGTGTGATAGCTACACTGTGCTCATCATAAAATATTTACGTTTAAGCTGCTGATAAAACCAAGCCCTCGGGGACTTGTGTATGAAAGTAAAACATTTTGGTACACTTGCCGTACAGACGGTAAATCTTTAGAGGAATTTAGGTTATGTTTGGCTTTAAATGAAATAAAATAATAGGTTTTATAGATCTTAGATTAATGAATTAGATATTACTGTTAAAGATTAAAGGCGTAAGGCACGTGTATAAAAAATAAGAGTCGTATCGTGTGAAATCGAGCCTAAAGCTTTACGGCGCTTACGTCGCTTGTCTCTTGGGCACCTTTCATTTCAAAATAACGTTCATTCGAGTGAACTGCAGTGGCGTGTCGGAGCACACAACTGATAAACATATTTTTTCATTAATATCGTATATCTGACTAGAAGCGCCCCGTGGCATCACCCGCGTAACATGGTAAAATTCCATATTTCCGCTAATACTTCTTTCAAACTAATAATTAATACTTCTTTGGTGCTACACCTGCCAAGGCATCAACCACATCATTGCCAACAATACCAACATGTGATGGTACCCATTGCAGACGAACGTTAACCCCATTATGAATTAATTCGTAAATACATTTAATAATGAGGAAAGCCTCAGTCCTAGCTCATTTACCCTTAGCACATGAAATCAAGTGAAGCAAGCCCCTTTTTGAGTCAGTTACAATAAGGATGTGCTGGAGAGTAGAGCTTCTTATATAAGCCAGTGCTTCAAGAACGCCTATTAGTTCAATGCTCATAATCGGAAGGTTATCATTCTCTATTTTTTTACAGAATCTGTGAGCGCAGCCGCTCTTATATGTTATTAAAAACAGAAGCGCTCGCAGCGTCTGATTACTGTTTAAGTCAGATTAAATGAGCGGAGCATCGGTAGGGCAGCTAGCACACCGTATTAGGACCCACCCGGGCCCACTGAGAGCTCATAAAGAAGTTACCTCGCGCATACAAAAAAAAATTGTGACAAGTCACAAGACGGGAAATCATTGGAAATCACGTCTTGTGACATCGTCACGATCGTCGTTCCCTACTTCATTGAGTGCACTGCTACATCTGTTTCTCCAGGATCGACAGCCGCATCCACCACGAATCCATTGATATGATTTCAGGACGAGGTAGTGCCAGGCTGCGTAGGAGGAGGTAGTGCCACGCATGGTGCATGATACTACATCCTCCTATGCAACGGAATTGGGCCGGCACGACCGGGGAGGTACCTCTAGCTCACATAATACCGCCGTAAAGTGATGTATTCGGTGTCGTGTTTCGTGCGGTATATAAATAGCCGGTGGCCCATTGGGGCGGGGGAGAGAAGCAGGGCAACGCATCGGCATAGTAATTATATTAGGGGAGCTCAAAGGAAAAGCTAAAACTGTCTTGGACGTTCAACGAATTTAATCAACGAAGTAGGTAGGAGTAGGAAGCAATTCCTTTTTCCCTCCCTAATCTAAGCGGAGACAGTACAATATTGCAAAGACTTATACCGGCTGTTGGTGCTGTTGACGTTTTTAAGTTTTCAAAAAATCTGCAACATGCAAATGCTGCAGTCAAAGCGTTTTATTGACTACCGAAGCCTTCTAGGCTGATGCGTAACTATTGTAACTATCAGCGTGAGCTGCCCCCGACATCCCACAAACAATCCCAGTCATGATATCTCTCTAGCTATGATAATAATAGGTAAATTAGCTATTACAAACATTATTCTTCATTCATTCAACATGCAACCGACATGAAGACCTATATCACCTTCTTAGAGAATACGATAGAAACGAATTTCTCCGACAAGAATTTATGATGGACACTAAATGTAATAAAGCGGAACTTTTGTTTCTAATATATAATATTGTTAGTTCTAATTTTAAATTAGAATATAGTCGTATTTTTATTTTTGTTATCCATTCGCTTTATATAACAAATTTAGATTTAAGTTCATAATTATTTTTTCGATAAATGTAACGCTGACTTAATCTTTATGATGTATGATATATGATGTATGACGTATTATGATGTATGATTATATGCCTTTAAATAAAGATATCAAAAACATTCTCATATTGGGATGAATATTTTCCATGTGCGGGAGAGGTGAGTAGGTCACTCTTTTCGATTCCAAACCTAGTCTCGTCGCCTGACGAGCTCCCACAGTTCAGGCTCTAAGAAAATGGCGCCTACCGACTTTATTTTTGCAAAAGAGCGCCCTCTTTTCGTCCCCGGTCACATTTGCTCGATTCGGCTGCAGTACTACAAGGTTCGCGCCTTGCAGTACAGGAGGTACTCCTCGTCCACTGGATCCCCGAGTATGGACTGAATATTTTTAAGGGAATTAATATTACCTGAGGGATTCGTTTCATTACTTTTCCTTATTAGATAATTAATTAGGTAGGTGCCAAGAAAAGATTTAAGGTCCCGTAAAAACACCCAGCCCATATAAATCAGCAATGCCTGCAAAACCTCCGACGCACCAGTAAATCTACTGAAAGAAGGGAGTTAATATAACTGTCTTAAAAAAGATAGGATAGAAATCGACTTAATTAGTTTCTTCTTTAAGTGCGAGTTTTGTTTCATTGTTGTCGTAAGGAACAGTGTAATTGTAGATTAAGGAGGTAATTCTTTTGCTTAGTTTAGGACCTGCTTAAATAATTCGATTATTTTTGGACGGTACGTAACCCCTTTAAAGAACTAATGCAATTATTGTTTGTTACGGAAAACCGGGGAGGCGTAGCCGTCTCCCCCTCCCCCAATGGATCAACGACTACTCACAAACCACAAGAATTTATTTCTGTAGTTTATGTATTATGCTGACACTTATAGCCAAAACGTTACCAGGTTTGATCTAAATCTATTTGGTACTTTTGATGAGATTGTGTAGCAAACATCCATGCATCCATACGTTATAAGAAGAAGTATAAGAGTATAAACTAATAGTATGTAACTATAATTGTTAATTGAATAATAGGAACCGAACATGATGCGTTGTCTAGTGTTCGAAATCTCCCACGTCACTGAAAATTGTCTAGTATGGGACATCCATCATGTTTTTTTTTGTTGTATATTCTACATGATAAAGTCCAATAACAGGCTGGTAAAAACGAGGGAAAAGCATATATTTCGTTAGCTTTCCTTATATATGGAATCGTTGTTTAAAATAAATCTAAACGCGCACAAGCCAAGCTTGCGCGTTTAATTTTTTTCCCAGCCTGATCCTTCGTCCCGTGTACTATATGATGTAAAACTTTCGTGGCCCAATTGGTTTCAAACAAACTGCTGCACATCGCCCCGGGCTATCGAGTCCCTACCGCCACGACAGGACTTGAGTTGGACAGACATTGTATCTTAAAGAAACAAACTTACGAAATTATTGAATTTTAATCTCCAAACATTTATACAGCCTTGAACACTCGATGAAATATTATGAAACTTTTACAAAGTTCTCTTAAAACGTCACAAAAACACTTCCCAGTTCATTTTACTGGTAAACTTAAAACGATACCAACTAAACTCGGAACAATTATCTATTAATCGTGATTCTGTATCAATTAAATTAAATTGCCCGGGGTAATTTCGTTATTCCACTGTAATGACGTACCCGTGTAAACGAATTTTAGAATTCTTTCTACGTCTTACACTGCGTTCGCTTTTTTCAGTTACTTTGGGGATACACTTCTTTACTTATTGTAACTGCTGCACTACTCATTGTCTGTCTAAAAACAACTTAGATTAGTAGCAGTTTAGAAGAGCAATTATTATTGAGACATAAATTAGCAACAACCCAATGCTCATATAGTTAGACTAGTAAGTAGAAGTATAAATACGAACTTAAACTTTATAAATTTAATAG
>JAFELO010000985.1:82641-98458 GCA_017140195.1 Eumaeus atala
TATAGTAACAAAGAAAAAATATTTTCTTAATTGCAAATAACATTTATTTTCGCAGTGATTTAGTATAGTTATTTTCTTAATTTTTTCTTTTTATCCACAAATGTAAAACAATTTAAGATATACAAGCCTTATTCGAAGTGGCCTCCATTGGCTGCAATAAAGTCCTATAAGCGTTGAGGCCAGTTTACCAATAGAAGCACGCACTCTTTGCATGGGGAAATTCTTCACTACCAATCGTATGGATTGTTCTAGGGACTCCAAATTATCATGGCGTTTAGAACAAGTTGTACTCTCCAAAACTGACCATAAATCACAATCCAGCGGATTAAGGTCGGAACTTGATGAAGGGTAGTCCTTAGCTCCGATCAAGTCCGGAATGTTAGTTCTAACCATGATTGGGTGGATCGAGCTTCATGATCAGGTCCCGAAACTTGCCGGAAGGACCATACATGATTATTGGACATGAACAGAACCGTATCTTTATACATTGTGCCGATGCTTTGATACCTTTTCCACAAAGTTATAGCTTAGCCACTCCTTCATACCCAACACCCCACCAAATCATCACTGAAGTCGGATAATGTCCACGTTGCACTCTGTCAATTAAATTTTTAGGACATTTGACTAATACCAAGTGTATGGTGAATTTTAAAAATAGCATTTGGCTCCATACCTATTGTGCGTAATGCAATCACAGCTACTCTGTTCTCCCTACCACCCCACTCCATTTTAATATCGCAAAATGTTGTACAATTTATAAGATCCAAAATGAGAAAACACAAGGAACAACTGTATAAAATAACAGATTCCAAATTAAAATGTAATATATTTTTTTTTAGTTTTAACAGTATTTGTGGCCAGACTAAGTACAATTGTGCCCATTAGTTTCTTCCGCGGGAACCATTTATTTTTTTCCCAACAATCGGGAGAAGAAGTATTATTTATGTTATTTCAGATTGTAATCTGTATGCGTGTTGAAATCCATTCAGCAGGTTTTGAGTGTAAGAATAACCAACATAAATAAATAAACTTTCCCATTTATAATGTTACTGGAATACTTAAAGGTATATATTGGTACAAGTTTTGCAAGTAATTTGACGATATGGGAGAACGATGAGCGTATTCACGGCGCTACGCCGCTAAATATAATTTAAATTCAGTGGCAACGTGAGCCAGAGCTCACTCGAGCTAACAAGAAATCGATAGGGCTATATTAAATAAACTCATATGTCATACGAAGGTTCATGTCGTGTACAAAAATATCCCCGCCTTTAATCCACTCCATCTTAATTTTTGCTATTGTGTTCCCGATCGAGGGAACTCCGGTACATGGTATATGTGTACGACTTGTCTAAGGCTGCTTTGTTAAGTTTACGGCAAATTGTCTCCAAATTGGATCGTTACTTTGGATGATAAAATTAGTTAGCAGTTGGGGTAAAATATTTCTAATACATTCTTGTAAATAATACAAACAGGTCTACTTTTGACAAGGATGAACGTATGATATGATATATCCGCTATCGATTATGGTATTTTACATACCTACTTCGAGTCATCCACAGAGTTTTTGCGATAGAGAAATATCGGGACGGGAAAAATTGAAATCGGTAAGCATATTATAGATGTTCTTTTACTTACAGATACACAACGTTTCATTAAAAAGATCGGCCGTTACGGTCGAGTCCGACCACTAAGCGAGGTTTTAATATTATATATGAATTGATTGTTATATATATTTATTAGGTGTTATATATTCTGTTCTAGGTTGAGGTTCTAGTTTGTCGATTATTTTTACCTGGAAAGTGCCGTTTTAACTCAATGACACGAGAACTCCATTTATCGTCTATTCCAATTTTCCTCAATTTCCTCTTGTTCTCGTCGTGTCCTATACTTTCGTTGCAGGATGTTTTCCTCCGTTCGCTATAATTAGATCTGAAATATAGAGTATTGTCTTTATGTAACTATTGGTTGAGTTTTCTATCGACTGGAATATAGATGTGACAGTACAATAGTTTAATTTTATTATTGTATTTTACAATAAACGAGTAGTCAATGCCTTTTGGTGACTGCCAAGCGACACCCATAAACATCTGCACAGTGAGAGGTTATATAAACCATGTCCAATGGGTCACCGCAATAGTAATCACTGCTGGGTGACTTCTGTGATGATAGTCCCTTGATTAAACTTCCAAGCATTCTATTGGTATTCCTTATCTGTGTGTTTTGTCTCGTGTGCCGGAAGGAGAGTAGTACTCGGTTTTGTAATAATAGTTTGAGCTATGAAAGTTTGTTAATATCTGTTACCTCTCTATTTTATCTTAACACTGGCGACTCCGTCCCGGCTTCGCCCGGGAATAAATCATATATTAAAACCATCCTAACAAATTGTTCTATCCATTGATGAAAACCGCATGACAATATTGAAAAAATCGATTACATACAGACAGATATCATTTGGCCACTTTGTCATTATTACTACTATATGGGCGAGGCTTATGTGCAGTAGTGTACGACGTCCGGCTGATAATGATGATTGTGTATTAGACAGTAGTAGGGACTGTAAGGAAGTAAGGACTATTTATACCGTGGTAAGAAGAAGGGAGGAACAACGGAGGTCCGCGCATAGTCATTATGCGGATGTTCATTGGTCTCGGTAGTCGTATAAAGGCCCGATTTCTCGTTTTCTCTCTCTCAGTCATAATATTCGTTGCTGAAGGTCGTGTCCATCCTGAAAAGCCTTCACGGAGACATTGACGGGTCGCCTCCATCCAGCTCTACTGTGAGCTCGTCTCAGAGCTGCAGACACCGTGACTCCCGTTATAGTGCTAATTTGATCTGACAATTCCCCACTCATTTGACCCACTATTTTCATAATGAAATCGTAAATCCAATTTCAATGATTAAAATAGTTTTTTCCTGTAAGCCCTCAATTTATGTGACACAATGGGATAATCTATCTATATTTATTGATTCGGTGGGCGCACTGAATCGGCGTTTTTATTGTAAGTGTGCACTGAGGAATTTAATTTAGAACTACGCGTGCGGAGTACAATCGGTGCGAACGTAGGTAGAGTATTATTGAAACTCGTGTGATAAATACAAGCCGGTTGGAGGGTTTAATACAAATGTTTAAGGCACACTCAAGTCCCAATCGTAAGTAATTTGGGATTGTTTACCTTGAGTTCACTTAATCTTGTTTATAGCTAGGACATCTAAAGGCCTTGTGTGGTTATGAAATTGTTACATATTTGCTGTATTGGTTAGTTTGTGAGGTAACTTAATTTTCGTCTACTTCAAACTATCTATCTATCCATGTTATAAAATATTGTACTCCAAAAGCTTTCTATCTGTGTGCGATTGATTTTCTCGAAATCTAACGAAATACTGATTTTCATTTGGTTTTCTGCGATACCCAGATCTACTATTCCCAAGGGTTTAGTGTATAACTTGTTAGGATAATAAACCGGCCTTTAATATTAATGGGCGACGCCGGGCCGGATCGCTAGTGCCATATAACATTAGGTGCATTGAGAAAAATCCACGAACAGCAATGGGCAAAATACAAATAAAGATGATGATGGCGACGATCAATAGTTAACAAGCCGAAGTATATCAGGTGATTGTGGTGGTGCTGCCGGTGGATTGTACACGCGACCATCTGTGGCAAGTTTACTCAGACTAATGGAGTACTCACATGACCAAAATCGATTAGAAAAATGGCCACGTAACCTCATTTAACTGGTATAGGGGAATTGATGCTATGGTAGGAACCAGTTGGCATTATTTCAAGGCTGTTTTATTAGATCTTTAATAAAATCATTATTGCTTCTGAATTGATTAAGGAGAAATTGTAATTTACTAAAACAGGAGCGGATTTTATCTATGAATCTCAAGAAAACATACCTAAATGTGGAATTTCGTTTTTTTATTGTGGACTCAAAATGGCCGGAATACTCTTCATTAATTTGAAGCTTCATTTGCGCACCGGGTGATCGGATGAGTGAGAAGTTTGGTAGCACTCTGAGAAACAGTGGGAGGTTGATCCGTCATTGAACCTTTTTTCTTTCCTACTTTCTTCCTTCTTTCTTTCTAATTAGAATAAGTAATTATCGCTCATCAGCCTGAAAAGATTGTTATACCGTCACTTGTGTTCTATAAAAGATAATATATTCCGATTATGCTAAGCGCCAAAAGCTTAGACCCAAAAACGAATGTTTGCTATCCGCTATGTGAAGACGGCGCCACACGTGCCTAGCATGGGCGTGTCGCTAGTTGTGTTATATACATAGAAATTGTCATATCCATGCCCAATTAATAATTCGTCGTTCGTTAAGACCGCCGCGTCGTCTTGTTTAGACTAATAATTAAACGTATAAATTATGCGGCCCAAACCCACGCACTTATAATGTACAACGTATACAAGTCGATAAATGTGTGGTATTCTATAATCAATGTCTAGTGTTTTATATCAATAAATATTGAAATAGTGATGGACGGTTATATGTTTATTATACGGCCATGAGATTCATGACTTTTTATGCTGTATAATCGTTTGATTTATGTTACAGCCTGTTGACTTTTCCATAAAAAAAACATACAAATTCTCAGTCTAGGCTTTTCGTGTAGGTAGTACCCGGGTATGTATGTGAATTATGAAATTGAGCTTTTGTGTATTTAGCAAAAGAGCCCACAAGCACGTTTGGTCAATTCATTTTAAGGATGTCGGACAAAGAGTGGATCAGATATTTGATGGGAAATGAACCTCAGTCCTTGTGTCGAATATGTAATGCACTTGAAAATTAAGACATGGCTCAATTCTAATTATATCTACCTACATGCGACTTTGTCTATTTCACTGACTAAAGAATATGCCTATATTATATGAAAATAAAATTTGTCCTTGACCTATCAGCGATTGAACATATTAAGATCGCTTTAAACTTATAGCCTCGCGAACCACATGTTAACTACCAAGCCTTAAAAACCAACCCTGCTTTGAGAAACCCTCAACTAGATGATGTTTATGAATATTTTAAATCCTATATATGCTATATCATTAAGATAAAGCTTAAAATCCAATAGCAATAACGTCCACGCATAAATGTGTCTAGTCGTTTGTTTGTTCATGTACTAGGAAAATCTCGCAGGTAAGCTTAATGCAAGTTCCCTGTTCAATATTTTTCAATTCGCCCACAACTGATAAGGATTCTGTGAAATCGCAGACAACAGATAACCGATGTTGGCGATGGTCCGTTTCGAGTATTGGGTGCACAATTAAGGGATGCGACTATCTTAAGTGTATCGATGATTTTATCTTTAATCGTTGAATCGATAAAATCGCACTTTATTCGTATAAAATATTGTGTACGTAAAAGGCACGATTATAAAATAACCGTGCCTTTCAGTTTTTAGTTTTCCTTAATCAGGGTTGTCACTTCTTAACGAGAACTTTATAAAGAAAAAGCTATATACCAAGGGTTCTATAATCTATATACATGTTAATCTATATATTTAATGTTTGTCTGTATGTCATCAATGAGCAATGACTTCTGTGGACTTATCACACTAGGTTGGCCTAGTACTGTTTTAGGTACCGTAAGGTTTTTTGTTACAGGTACTAAAATACGGATGAATCACCACCTTTAATGCGTCCTCTGCTGAACGCTGCTGATGATAAGCCCATTGCTACGTGCTCACTGCTCACCGAAAAGAAACCATTCCTACAAGAAACCTATACACGCACGACACACACATGTGACTGCTCTCTTGTAACTTACGAACCGGCTCGTCCACTAATGCGCCCGCAGTGTATTTATTTAAGCGGACACAAATCATTTACGTATCCATAGGAACGGCTACACGTTAAGTATGTGAGTTAATATGAATACGTACTACTTTAAACGAAGGCTTGGCAAAGTATAATTAGACGTAGTATACATGATCTATCTACTGCACACGTTGTTATTAATTCAGAGTTAAATGCTGTTAACGCGATCTGCATGAAGCACTACGGTGATTAAATTATAAATGAATAGTTAATCGGGTCTGACGTTGTTTTTATAGAGCACAACTGCTGATGGCAAGTGATAACAGTGGCCGGGTGTTTGTTTCCTGACTGGGTCGAAAGGAGGGTAATGTTTTTCAAGCGTGATATTTTATGTATTTCAATTTATATGATCTACATTCACAGACAAAGTGTGTATGTATGTATTTTATAGTATAAGGGGATAAACGAGCAATCGGAGCCTTTCAAGGACTAACGACGCCTATGTACATCAGCATAGTTATGTCGATTCCTTACCCCCATTTTCACCCCCAATGGGCCACCGGCTACTGCAAAAAGCCGCACAAAACGTGACACCGTAAGTGTTACTTTACGGTGGTATTGTGTGAGCTAGAGGAACCTCCCCGGTCGTGCGGCCCAATTCTGCATAGGAGGATTGCACCATGCGTGGCACCACCTCCTCCTGTGCATCATGGCACTACCTCTTAAAAATGTACAAAATATATGTAATTTCTATGTTTCATCCTACAGCCAGAAAAGCTTGACAGATTAAGCGTAATGAGAGATGTCGTTATATTCGTCTTGATAACGTGAGCAAAGCATCTGCGTAACAGTTAAACGAGCGAATAGTAACTGGCGCCGGTAGTCGGCAAATCACTCCGATTGGAAAATATACGAATATTCAACCGCCCTTGATTGTTCGTATAGATAGTGATATTTTATACATATAGTCAGGATTTAACAGTGAATATTATCATTATACTGAAAGTTCATAAATTTATTGGATCCTATAATAAATAGCTCTAACGGATTTGTTTTATGAAAATCAATTGGTCGTTGAATTTGCATATTATTTGATTCGGTCTGGCTAGTGATGTTCTGCTGTCTATCGATGTTTACAATTCTAAGTGCTTTCTTAATCAATATTAATGTCATAAATTAATAGGAAATTACACTGACGTATAAACATATGTTCTCAAAATGACTAATGGGAAGTCTATAGTATCGTCATAAAACATAGGTATTATTAAGTGTTTTGTTTTAGATAAATATATTAACATATACATATTGCAGTCACTTTATGGGTTTCAACGCGATAAATACTAAAAGGGTAATGCAACGAATTAATTTTGCTTGTTTTGCTATAGTAAACCTATAGTAGTATGTAAATATGATGAAATTTAAACTTAACAATGAGGAGTGAAGAAAAATTCTAAACACATCTATTAATTAGATGTCCCATCACTATTGCAAGAGCGATAAGTAGAGCTAATGCAATCATTTTCTTCTTATAAATAAATGCTCTTACCATTAATAAAATACGATTTATCAACAATTCGCCTTTTCGCTTTGTTCTTGTCGTGGTCTTTGTGCAAGCAAAGTAGAAAGTCAAAATGTAGCAACAAAATTACGATAATGCCTTAAAAGGATATTCGTTAAGTTTTCTATCCGCATTTTTATGAATAAAATTAACGCTAATAAATCGTCACCTCGGCTTTATATCGTGAAATATGCGATTAACAAAAATTACCATTTAGATCGAGAGAGGCATGCGCTGTGGATAGTCGGGAAGAATAGTAATATTGCACTTGTGTACGTGAAGTGCGGATACTCGGAGATGGAACAATTTGGCTTCTACTTCCGAGTCCGTGATTGGGACTATTGTTACATAAAGCACCAAATACACTGTCGTACTTACTGGAAGGACTGATGTGCCCAGTGGCTTTTTGGTTTGCGTAAACGCACGATAAAGATTTTTCCATTGTAAAGTTGATATTAGCGTAATTTTGAATTGTGATGCGAGTATTTCGATTATCGAGCGCGAAAGCACGTGACGGAAAACTGCCAGTGATAAATGCGGAGACCACAGCGGTATGACCTCGCTGCGCAAAATGAGAACATCAAACAATCTCTGTTGTTGAATACTCTATCAGAATTATAATAATAATAATAATATATGTGGACTTATCACACCGCGTTAGCTTAGCCCTGTGTTAAGTACCGTAAGGACTTGTGTTGCAGGTACTAGACAACGGAAATATATTTAATATCTTATATAAATTTAAGAAACTTTATATTTTTAAGATTTTTTATTATCGAAATACATATAATACATATATAAACATGCATGACCTAGGCGGGATTCGAACCCGCGACCTCTGGCGGAAAACGCGGACTAACTGCCACGTTACCAACTGAGCCAGCCGGTCGACATAATAAACTGTTATATTAAATAAACTGGCAAAAAAAATTTTTTTTTTTCTAGTTTCAGTCCAACTTACCAAAGTACTGAACGAGGTAAACGTCCAGCACGATGGAATTTATTAGGGCTAGGCTGTTATGACACGACACGCAGTACGCACCCGTACGAAGGCTGCGGCATGGATAACCACAGCTGCCGCCGCGGTGTCGTTACATTCAAATCCATGAGTGATAAACCGTGCCGTGAGAAATGACTTGTAGTTTGTTGTTGTTTCGGAAACAGCAAACCCTCACTGCACTAGGCAAATAAACAGGAGATACACATCAAATTCAGCGTCACATTTGGGCTTGTAACTGTAACACTTACACCAGTGGCGTAACAATAAATAGGACAGCATGACGGCAAAATGCCCAGGGGCTCCGATCGAAGACGGCCCCCCTTACAGGAAGATTTTTGGTTTGATCTTCATGAAAGGAAATACGACCCCACCCAATCCATTTACTACCGTTCTCAAAGGTGTAGTTAGGCCACCGACTTCGATTCTCTTATGTCATCCGTTACTTTTTCATAAATCCCACGTAACCCAGGTGAGCAGCCAGAGAGCAAAATCCTATCCTGAAAAAGGTAAATAGTTATTAGTATTAATAACTAAATCAGCAACAAAGGTAAAATTAATTTGATATGTTAAATTCTCGATTTGAACGTTTCCACAAAAAAATGTCCAATTACATGGCGTAGTTTATATTTTATTAAAAGCGTACAAAATTAAAAATGTAAACAAGGAAAAACTTTATTCGTCGCCAATTCAATAGGTATCGTATTGCGTTTACAACAAATACGTTTTTTGTTAATGTGACAAAAAGTCCATCAGTTATTAATTTCAATTCAATTTGGTTGATGTTTTGTGCAAAAAAATGTTCCTTTTTTTTGTTAAGGGATAACTTTTAACGTACGGATGAGTGAATAATTGTTTTACTGGGCATGGCGCGTGTGGTGATGTCCCATCTCAATTTGAATAGCAAATTCGCGGCATAATTTCGAAACCGTTGAAAATATGCATATTTTTTTCCTCTTCAGTTAATTGATATATGTGTTGAATGGTTCCACCATCCTTGTCAGAATTCGATGCGTGTGCGTTTTGTATACGCTAATGTTTGTAAGAGGTATAAGTAATGACTGCGAACGTCGCGCCGAAGTACTTCTGTGGAAAAAGGTCGCGAAGTTTATGTCGAGTTTCATTTTGTTTTTGAAGGATTCAACTTGCCCAAGAGACAAAGTAGGGCAGATAAGCGATTAACAGAAATATTATTAGATGCAACTGTATATCTTATGAGTTCTGTAAAGACATGCGGATATGATTATGATTAGGTTATTGACAGCTTTCCGAAAATTATTAAACGAAACGAAAATTATGGGATTTTTGTGCACGAAATCATTTTCAACTATTTTATCCATGCCAAACCGGGGCGGATTACGAGTTTTCATTAGTTACGAGTCGCTTTTAACAAACAAGTCATCACAATGTGTAATCTGAACAGTGCCATCGTTAGCTCTTATTCATGCTCTGGTAATGAACTGTAATTAAATTAACAAGTGCTATAGAAATAAGTACCTACAACTCTTCTGTAGGATAAAGCTAATATCCAAATCCTGTTTACATCTATATTCGTATTTTTTTGGGATCGCGTCTACTAAGAAACGGATAAATGTCGTAACATTTTTGCGTATGACTCATCTACATATATGTAATCAAACTTAAACTGATCTCTATTTAATACACATTATAGAATTACGTCCCCAAAAGCTGCCTGTCTGCATGTGATCGATTTTACCATAATCTAATGGACGGATTTTCGTCCGATTTTCACCATTGGATAGAGCAATTGTCGGGGAAGTTTTTAATGTATAATTTGATATTCACGGGAGACGCCGGGTCGGATGCCAGTAGAATATATTTAAGAGGTTACCTAAATGTATGGCGTGTCTCATAAGAGCGACAAGTAAAAAAGTTACAGTAAGTTCCTCATGTGAATTGTAAATTTCATTTAAAACCTGTTCCGCATATTTCAGAATAGACCCTCTTTAAGAAATCGATAAAATCTACGTTAATTGTATTGGTACATGGACATCTCGACACCAAAAACGACTCTACAAAATCGTATAATAGATTATTTTTCATTTCATCTGGAATTTTATTGCACCGTATCTCCATTGGTAATGATCATTACAAATGTTGAATAGTAATGAAATTTAATATTAATATAAACTTTACTTATTCAAATATATACGATGCCATAGATATAAAATTAGTATAAATGTTTAAATGTATATATTTGATGCTGCGTTGAAACGCATTTAATCGCCGTCACGTGTCCTAGTCTAGTTGTGTTGGGACTCGCCGCACGTCATGGTGTAGACTACTACAACAACCTCCGCGTTTATCTTCAGCACCACCTTTGGTGAAGTGCTCTGGAACTGTTAATTATGAGGACATCTTGGCTAATTAGTCTCCTAGTGGATCGTCGCCAACAGTGAAAACAGTGAATTTTTGAATGTTACATTTCCACAGGGGCTAGATTTGAAAATGTAGCGCGGCTGCTTGTTGTGATAAAACTGTGCGTGTGTTTATAGTCACTTATCACTAAGTGATCTGTTGCCTCCTTCAGAATAAAAATAGCTCTACTATAATGAAAATAGCGTCAGAATCGAATATTAATTTAACACAGGCGTCAGCTATCACATCTGTCATCACAAGACAGACTATATAAATCTCTAGCAAATGCAACAAGTAGGTATTCATAACACGGGCACATATGATTTTAATCATAGTCAAAATTTAATGTTGTGGTGTTCGACAAAACATTAGTAAAGATACCTACATGCTATTGTGTGTGTCTATAGGTAAGTTTACATCCACGTCCGATACTTAAACATTATATTGGCATTGTTTATTATCCACGCTTATGGTTTGACTACTGTTTTAATGGTTTTTTATAGCTCTCCAATGTTAAGTTACGAGCGGAGAGTTTATTGCGTAGCGTTACCAGATTATACACCAAACTTTTTTATATTGTTTATCTATACAATATTTTCTCATCATTCATTTTGAGAGTATTAATACTATTTAAAGCTCGTGGAATAAAAATATACGAGGTGTTGAATCGTGTGACCTAGCGATTAAGCGTAACACCAGTGTAGCGCTTTACAGTTCTTACGTCGCCGACTCTTCTTGCGCACGTGGAATTCAGAATCATGTTTGTTCGCGTAAATTCCTCGCCGCATGTAGGAGCTGATACACAGTATTTCTTATTGGGTTTAAATGATACCAACAGAGGACCAGTGCTGGTAGGAATTGGTATCTTAAATACTTTTTCCATATCATAGCCCACACTTTAGTCGGGCTATAAGATTTTATAAGGGAAACGCATTTGCACACAGCTCCAGGCCCTGGACAATGTTTGATGTGTCAAACTTGAGAATCACCCGTATACCTACTAAGACCCTGTAGGTGTATATTTTGAAATGTCCTAGATCTGTCTGCAACAAGGCACCGCGCTAACAGTCCCTCACGAGGCCAGTCCCCTTGAAGGGACTGGCCAGTTCCTGCAAAATAGGATTCTTGCAGCCTAGATCATATAAAATATACTGATGAATTATGATGAGACAGTTTTGTTCTCAACCGTATGATTACGTCACTACGCCATTGTCAATAATGTATTTGAATAAAAGTACCTAATGTATACGTTGGCCAATGAATAAAATGGAGGTGGGTAATGAATCTAGACGTATAGAATACGTCCCATGTAATAGACTCGGGTGTTTTCGCAAATATTTGTTTCTAATTTTATAGCGGAGACTTGATATAGATCAATATGAGCATCGAATAAATAAGATAATGGTATTGATATCTTAGGTTTACGCGAATGTTAGTCATTACAATAAAACTACACTTACGTATTTTATTTCAGAAGCTTTACAGATGACAGATGTCCTGATGTACCAAGTTTTTAAAAGTACCCGAAGAATTATAATTTCAGTTGTTCCGATTAACGCAAACTGCACTTATTATATCTCAAGACAGCAAGACATAATAATTACTGTTTGCTTCTGAAACGTGTTAGATAAATAAATAAATAAAAGTAGTTTTTATTGTAAAAATAATGGTGCGTTATGTAATAATAGACGGTCGTCTTGGTCTCCAAATCAATAGTTTTAATTGACAATTAAAGCGAGCAGCGCGACTTCGGTCTCTTTGGCGTTATATCAGTGACACACGAGCTGCAGTGGACAGATAAGGGTAAGAAAGAGATGATCATTATGGATGGCCATGATAGTGCACAGGATAAATTGTTGTAATCAAAATTGCGTTACACTCACACTCATCATCATCACCAATCTAGTAGCCGCGTTGCATTGCTGGGGAATTGGGCCGGCACGACCGGGGAGGGACCTCATGCCTGCATGATAGCGTCGTAAAGTGATATCTCCAATGTCACGTTTGTAACGGTTTGAGAGTATTCGGTGGCCCATCGGAGGTGAGGATGTAAGGAGAATATGGCATTGGCATAGTTACCAAGCGGATGCCCATGGGCGTCGGTAGTCGTAAAAGGCTTCAGTTACTCGTTTGACTACGTTTATAACACAATGGCTATCCTTGCAGTTGCGCGTGTTCGTTTTCGCTTTTTTTTTGTGTCTATGTCCAACAGGGGACTGACAATTTTGGAATAATGATGAACTCAAAGTTAATTGAATGGAATCCCATCCACATAATGTGTAGAGAAATGAAGGAACAGACTAATGACGTCACATCCTCAATTCGCGTAAATACGTAACGATATGTGGCCCAAGTGAGCGACGTAAGAGTAAACGACGATTAGCCGCCGCGATAGAACGATGGTCAATTCCGCTCAATCATGGCGCACATGTCACTTAACGCCCGACAGTGGTTCTCAAATTGGTGAATTATTTCCTACTTTAATATTTTCTTGGTGTTTTAAATTTTTGCGTTATTTCAATAAAAGAAAATTAGGAGACAATAGTTATTACTAACAATAGGTAACCTACCAGTAGAATTGTTCTAGGAACGTAAAATGTATCTCCACTTAGCAACTAGTCCTCGTCACGTCTAGAACAATAGATATAGATTTTTAAGGAGTAACAGGCAAACGGGCAGTGGAAGCCTATTGGCGACTAACGCCGCTCATAGATATCATTATATTTGTTGCACTTCTTTCTTCCTCATTTCCGCAAATTGTCGCGAACCACATGAAACACGTCGGAATAGCTGTCACTTTAAGATAGTATAACGAGAGCTAGAAGGGCTTTTCCCGGTCATACCAGTCCAATTCGGCTGCAATGCAGTATGTCATTTTACCTGCAAACATTTATTTGATCTCGTAGAAAGAACTTAATTTGAAGCTTATGTGTACTGTAGCTTGGCCAGCCCCCCTTATGACCAGCAGAATCACACGCATTACGTTGTGTGTTTCGTTAAGTGTGGAGGACTATGATAATGATGAATGCTACGATCTGTATTAATCAAATAATAATAGAATAACATGTCCATGTATAAATTCTGTCCATTCAACCGTTGTGACCACCGAACCGTGACGGCATCGTGGCGGGACCACGTTGTTATTGACTGAGTAAATATGTCCGAAATTGTCAATCTACATATATAAATATTTATTAAATTATAATGCGAAAGTAATCTGCGTAGTATTTGCATCGCTCGGATTACTTTCACTGAGTAAGCTTTTAGATGAGTCATTTATATTAATCCTCATCTAGTCGGCTAATTGACTTATGAATATGTGTCTCGTGTCATTCAAGGCGTTAATAGAAACGAATGAGTTCACTGAGATGACGCAGCGACGGAGTTACAGCTTATATATTGTACGAGGACACAAACAAAGTATTCTGCTTAGGCTATCTGAATATGATATATGCGATTTTATTTCTGTTTCTTATTTATGATTATTTTTAGATTTATTAGTGTCATATATTAATATGGCATTTGTTATATGAAAGAAAAACGTCTGTGAAAGACATTTTATATATATATTTTTTTTGTTTTCTTGGTTTAGAATAATGATGGGCAGTATTAACACTTGTCTAATATTCATACCTGCCAGTAGGTTCCATCCATTTACATAGATGTCTAAAATTTCTTTCATCATATATTACATAATTGGTCTTAAAATAATGTTTGTAGCACATAATTCTTTTTATCATTAAACAATTTACGTCCATACATAGTAGATTCAAATGTACTAATATTTAACACATTACATTAACTACAATAAAACTTTTTTTACGGATTTCATGGCGGTTTATTTAATTATGTTTCTAGCCCAACGTTTCAGAGACTATACGGCAACCACGGTCACGGGTAGACTGTGATGATAGATGTCCTGATGTCACAAATTATCAAAAGTACCCGAATATTTAAAGCACGTGTTAAAATCCGTAAAAGTAATTTATGCGTACCTAACCGTAAACCTTTACTTTTTCTTTTTGTTGACGCGGGGAAACGCATTACCAATACGCAATACCCACAAAAACCACCGCGAGTGCCATCAGTGCCACCCTTGGTGAGGTGCCCCGGGGTGATCATCAGGGCACCTCGACGGCTAGTTACCCAGTACTACAAGACAACCCCACCGCCTTTGGGACAGTGCAATGGGGTGAGGTTCCCATCCTCGCCCCTTGCCCCGTGCGCAAAAGCGCCACCTCCTGTCGCTCCTAAGTCCACTCTTCTTATAAGAGGGGTACCGAAAGCGATTCCTCCTCCTGATCTTTTAGCCCCCTCTTCTTATAAGAGGAGTGCAAAGATTGTATTATAAAAAAGAAACTGTTTTACCCAACCGCGACAGAATGCAGGTGGTATTTTCAAGCTAAATCTCTGTCTGTGACAATGTTTTTAGTGTAACATTCGGTGTCGTTAAATTTCTTCTGTTATTTCTAGTGACAGAAGGTTCATAAAATATATTTACAGTAATCACAGTTTTGGTTTTCCATTTAATTACACGTACATGTACAGGTAAATATAAAAAAAAATGCCAACGAACCCTAATATGTAATTACTATCGGATATGTATATAAAACTTACGTGTTGCACATTAAATCGTATTCATTAACACCATATACACAAAATTATTATTATTAATAACACATGCATTAAAATAGCCATTGGAACAACGCGTAAGTAACACCCGACACAAGATTGACAAGCGCTGACACTAGCGACGAGCGTGAGGGCCGTGTGCCGATAAAATGTACGTCGATCCACAATTGACACTAAGACGTCCACGGCATGTGGCCATCAAGTTTATTGGACAATCAAATCAAACCATGATCTCTTTAAAACCTGTATTTAACTTTTCCTGTAAAGTGTTTGTATACTAGAATGCTTAATGGTGTGGAACCGGTGAAGACCATCAAGAGGAAGAAACTGCAATATTTTAGCAACAAATGGCTAAATTTTAGAAATGACAAATGCCTGTTCAGATTTGATGCATGGTCAAATACCAGGTAGAGTACCCGATTGTTGCAGAACACGTTGGTTCCATAATCTGTCTGAATGGGTTCACACAGAGTCAGTTATATAT
>JAFELO010000985.1:98534-145753 GCA_017140195.1 Eumaeus atala
TGGTACCCACAAGAAAAAAAGACTGTCTCTATCGACCATAAATATTCAGAAGGAGAACTGACCCTGAGTGAAGACTAGTCTAAAGTACAAGGTGCTGATCGAGAGGCGTTTAGTTTCCTACCGTACTCCATAAACAACCACATAGAGGTTATGTAGATTATCTCCTTCCCCCGTTGAGACACCAAACTCAGAAACCGATCAAAACTCGATTCTACTTCAATTCAACCTTCACGCCGGTATTACGTGAGCGAAGCAGCTACACATGCCGGTCTTACTCGGCTAACGCCGCGGTAGCACTACCTTCTTCTACTAGTATTGGTACATACTAAAGTATACTTATTACTATATGCAGCCATCAATATTATACAAATTCGCGCATTTTCTTTCTCAGTTCTTAATGTTTGACGACCTTGGCTTAGATAACTGTAACACAAGGCCTTACGGTACTTACCACAGGACTAGACTAGCTTTGTGTGATAAGTCCACAGTTTTTATATTATGTTATTGATGTTACTAGATAGATACATACTTTGGTGGATTGAAAAGTATTCGGCCTAAGCAAGAATATAAACACATACTAAATCAGTTATATTTTTATTTTTGTACATAATCACAATCGAGATCGGTGTACGTTTCCCGTGTCACATTTGAAGCACTTAATTCGTTGAAAGAAAATGATTCTCCCTTGGAATCAAAATATGCGTCTACTGCTGTGTTCACCTCGTCGTTTGAGGAAAGTCTTTGACCTCCCAAGTGCTTTTTCAGGCTAGGGCACAGAAAAAAGTCTGACCATTCCAGATCAGGTGAAAAAGACGGATACCGTAAAAGTTCAATGCCACAAGTGTGAATTTCAGCCATTGATTGCACAGGCGTGTGAACACGGGCGTTATCTTGATGAAGCAGAGATTTTCTTCTGCGCATTCCGGGACGCTTTTCTTTATTTCCTCGTGAACGACATAGTGATACAAAGTGGTAATCAGAGTTTATAGTCTGACCCCTTTCAAGATAATCAAATCATAATCACACACTTCGAGTCCCGGAATACTGAAGCCATTAATAAATGGCCTTGGCCTTTTTAGGGGGTAGTGAACAAGGTCCCTACTGTTTCGATTGTTGTGTTATTTCTGGTACAGTAATGAACCCATGTTTCGTCCATTACAACGAACCGATTCAGAAAATCATCTGCATCGGCTTCCAATAACTCCACACAGTCACGTGAAATGGTCAATCGCGTCCTTTTTTTGTTCAACTGAAAGCAGTCGCGGGACCTACCTTGTAGACACCTTGCAGAAATCCAATTCGTTGGCTATGATGTTTTGAGTTCGTTCATAAGAGATGTCTATAATCTCGGCTATATCTCTAATTTTTGATCTGCGGTCGCCCACAGTTAAATTATGTAGTTTTTAATTATTTTCGTCAGTAGTGGACGTGCAAGGAATTCCAGAGCGAGGTTCATCTTTCACTCTGTCTCTCTCTCTCTCTCTCTCTCTCTCTCTCTCTCTCTCTCTCTCTCTCTCTCTCTCTCTCTCTCTCTCCCCCACTTGAATTCTGCTATACATTTTTTGACGGATGGACAAGACAGAGCAGTGTCTCCTAAAGTACTGACCATATCATCATGGATGGCTTTCGGTGATAGCCCCTTTTTTGGAGGTACTTAATGACGGCACGCTGCTCGATTTGGTCCATTTGCAGAAATTTTTGTCCGATTGTTTTGTTAAAAATATTATAAAATCACAAATATTTATCGCACACGTTTCGGACTTCGTACAATGAACCAGTCTTAACTAAACTAGATCTGATTTTTAGAATTTAATGAATCTGTGTTAGGCCGAGTACTTTTCAATTCACCTAGTCTTGTTAATGTTATTAGACATATAGGTACAGACGGGATAATGCTGAAAGCCATTAGCTACATTTTGTCGAGAAAATGAATGTTGAATGGCGTGAAATAGAGGATCAAGGGTTATACGAAGGTCGACGATTGCTCAACTTTAGGGATAGTCATCCTGACCATATTCATATTTTAATAGTAGTTAAAGGTTTGTCCGGTAGCGATGCATCAAGGTAAAAGGGGGGATTCATTTTAAGTAATTTCTCTATCGCATGAGGAGAAGAAATGAATGTTATGTGAATCTATAAATCATTTTTATAAAAAAGAAGGCAAACGAGCAGACGAACGGAGTAAGAGGTAATGTTATTGTTACATTGCAGCCGTATCGGGCCGACATGACCAAGAGGTGCCAGAAGTGTAACTACTGTTTGTCTATATATCTCGCTAAATCTACGAACGAAAGTTAATCTAGGTTTATTAATATTATATAACTGAATAGTTTGTTTTGTAGAACTCGCTATTTTCAGATACTATAACTATTCCTATTTAATAAAATATTTAACTTTTATTTTAATAATAATAATAATAATAATACAATAATATCTGTGGACTTGTACATACTAGACAACAGAAATATATTTTAATATTTTTATGTATTTAAGAAATTTTATATATTTAAGATTTTTAGTATACAAATTAATATAATACATATATAAACATCCATGATCTAGGCGGGATTCGAACCCGCGACCTCTGGCGTAACACGCGGACTAATCACCACGTTACCAACTGAGCCAGCCGGTCGTCATAATATGTATAGTAAATATATACTAATAGTAGTGGAGTTACATAAGTGAAAACGTTGCGCGGTGCTAGTAAAAAATTAACAAACATTTTGACAGGATTTATACTTGTTTGGCGTAACAAGAGAAACACTAAAATGTTGAGTATAGCACACTTCAGGGTCTCGGTTTATCGTGACTTTGTGCGCGCAGATCGTAGAAGTTGCCACTCATAATTTTTCCCTAATGCGCCAAAAGAAGTAATACTTCGAAATTAAAGTAATATATACAGTTTTCAACATAACACGCCGCTTAGGAGAGAGTCGCGTGCAAAATCTAGTAGAATATACAAACTTCACCCGTCAGATCGCTCGTCGCATGACGCGGCGTGTAAAGAAGGGTTAACAAAGTTGGAGACCATTTACGAGCCGTTCAGATCGTCACACAAATTGGATTATTGTCTATTGGACCCCGATGTAGTGTCGTACACACATCGCATTTTGTTGGGAAATGTTTTGGCTCGTCGCTTCCATAGTTTAAATATTAATAAATAATAATTGGTGTAGTGTTCTCGTGAACGATGATTTTATTACTTTTACTATTATTGTTATTATTAAATGTGTTACAGAGATATCTTGTAACACTTAAAATGTTTCTGTTTGTAACCTCTTAAACCTCCAACTACAGGTTGTGAAGTATGTGTGTTGAATTCGCTGTTGCAGGGATTGTATAATGGGAAAGAGATGGAAAGACAAGCACGGGTAGAAGCGCATTTTTATGCCAATCTAAACCTTATTGACGCTAATAACTGGTTATTACCACGTATTTAAAACGAGTGAAGGAGTGCAACAAACCCTCCAGAAAGGTTGTGTGGATGTGTATAGGCGTCGATATTCGCCTAAAGGGTGACTACTCGTTTGCCCCCTTATATTGAGATATAACATTACTTACGCTAAGCTGAACAGGTTATAGAGATCTTATTCATATTTTCTAAGAACATTTTGTGTATTACATAAATTTACTTTTGAGTTGTATACATGAATGCGAATTTCGGCGGGAAGTTTTAACATACAAAACACGCCAAGTACTTAAAGAGTCCATAAGTCAAAGAAACTGACTACGGTATAGTTTCCTTAAGGTTTCCTTATAGAAAATACTAATTAGTTCACTTCGCAATGGAAATAATATTCTAGAATTTGCCAGGTTTACATAACTCACAAATAAAATGATAATTTTTTTAAAAATACATAAAAGAGAGTTATGAATGGAAATGGGAAATGGAGGTGGCAAGGCATGTAAGGATTTAGATCTCTGTTCTCTCTGCGTACACATTACGAAACTGTCATCGTCTTTGTTATTTTAAATATTTAAAATTTTCAAAAGGTGTATGTAAGCGCACGTATGGATGTTCCTTTGATTTTGGTAAGAGGTTGTGCAATTTTTAAGTGGCAGGTGAAACGGGCGGCGAGTCCAGAGGTACCACTTGTTCACAAAAAAGTAATCACTACCTCAACCTGTTTCGGGTGGAAAACTTCAATTTTAATGGGCGCGTCTCTATCTATATTATCTCCATTGTTTTAAAGCTATGTTATATATTACATAAAAGAACTGCTGCGGCATTTATGCGGTAAGAGTACACGCACAGTTAAATGTTTTTCTCAAATAAAGATGTTAATTTTGTAATAAATCACTGGTAGGCATTTTCAAATAAAACAACATAGACAGATACATAAGATCTTTATCTGCAATCACACATACAAACATTAATTCTTTTATGTATTTTGCATAATATGAACAGTGCAATGTGTGCTTGTTTTTAATAACACATCCTAAAACCCTTGCCTTGCATAAACATGCCAAGTTTACAACAAAATGTTGTTGGTTTATTTCGAAGTCTGTAAAACCGGTAATACGGGAACAAAGAACAGCGGTAATGACTGTGTAACTTAGTCTACCCCTCCGTAACATATGATTGTAAAAAAGAAACAAAAGAACAAAAAGCCAATGCGCTGTTTCAGATATTTCCCCCGTAGTAAGACAAAGCACGCGATGAAAGCGCACAGTCATAGATTAGTGAAATAAACATTAACTTCTCTCAAGCTTTCGTTCGTGTTTTTTTTCTTTATTGCTTTTGATTAGAACTAAATTGTATGCCGATACATTGTAAAGTAAGAGGCAGTATCATGCTGGCCCGAACTGGACCGGCATGACACCGCCGCCATGTTACAGAAGACGCGTTTCATGCGTTTTGTAATGTTCCGGTGCTCGGTGAAGGGAAGGAAGGCAACAAGGATTTTGCCTGCGCGCTACTTTATTATGGAATAGGCTGCCTCCTGTGGTATTTCCGGACCGATACGGCTTACAAGAAAAAAAGACTAATTATCTCTAAGATGTCCGCGGGCGCTGGCGACCGCTTACCTCTCGTCGCCCACCTGCTCGTTTGGCTCCTACAAAATAAAAAAAACTTAGATGACGTAACAATAATTACGCAGATGTCTATGGATGTGAGTAATTATCAAGAGACTGCGACTGCTCGTGCCCTGGTACTATAAAAAGGCATGTGTCATATTTGTACGGAAGGTGATAACCGTCAATCAATCAGCTTGTTAGGAAATAAAACATATCTTTCTTATGGGTGACCAAGCGAAATTCATTTTGACTCCCTCGGGAACCGTATTTTTTGTGCACTAAATTTTCTTAGGACTTAACTTAGCTATATATGGCTGACAACGTGTCATGCATAACTTCATGTAGAAAGAGGTAACGACAAGAAGGTGGTCAAGACACTTTTGCATTGGTAATATTACATCTTGAACATGCTATGCAAGAGGAATAGTCGTGTAGGGGTACGTCCTGATGAAATAATGGATTGCACAGCAAATTATATGCGTTCTACGACAAAGAAGTCGTTTCGTTATTCAGACCGCAGTCGAAAGCGCGATCGCCAGACTACCCATTATTTCTCGAAAGAACAGCGTCCCCATTCTAAAGCCCTTCCGAATCAGAATGTATCTCCTCTTAATTATTTCCAGTTGTCTCCATACTGCCTACTATAAATAATGTACTCCACCTCTCGTCAATATTTGATCCTCCTTCATACAGCTCTGGGTACTCATAAAACGGGAACGCGGCTGGGAATTGCTTCCCGTACAGCCCACGTGATGGACCCCTTACTCAACAAAAACAATAATAAAGTTTGCAAAGTCGCATAACAGTGTTATGGTAATGAGTTTGTTTCTACATTTTGATACCGAAACTTTGAGTAAATGCTTATCAGTGGCCCCCGCTCTCGATAGCAAATAAATGCTTATCAGTGGCCCCCGCTCTCGATAGCAATTAAATTATTCTGTTAACTGTATTCGTTATGGCCGAAGTTTGGCTTATTGAAAAGTTTGCGGTGCAAATGTGTATTGCGCGAGGTTTGGATGTGACTTATCCTTTTAATCGGTGGTTTGATATTTTTTTAATGTTTTTTCGTCCAAATAAAGCTGTAGAAGTAGTGTTTTCATTCATGGAGAGACAACCCTCACATTGTACCGGGAAAGGAAAAATATATTATTGACTTTTTGTATATCTTCAGAAACTTGCTAAAGAATCAGGAGATTCTCTGTGCGAATATGAACCATTGGAGAAGATAATGTGTCGGTTGCCTCATGTCTGTTATCATTAGATTTTTCCAAGTATATATTCAAAAATTTTCCAAGTAAATATAAAAGTGTCTGTGGAAAAATAGTTTACAGAACAACGCTCATGCATTCGTAATCTACAAGGGTACTGTGATATATTGGCGGATAAAGAATACATTGCGACATAAACGTACAGTCGATATATAAAACCCATCCTTTTTAAGTCGGTAATAATTAAAACTAATTAAACTTGTTTCTTCTGAGTCCACTGTATATAACCTTTCGCGTGGTTAGTAGAAAATGGCAGAGTCCACCTTTTCATTAATATACATACGACGAATGCTCGGAGCATATTACGGTGCTCGATATGTGCTCTTTGAGCGGTCCGAACCGACGAAGATCCCTTAATTTGTTTAACGTCACACATCAGAGCTTAACCAAACAGCTTTGATACTTGTTGAAAGGAACTTTGTGGAACTTTCTCCGCTGTCTTAATTAATTTACCCGACGCTAACTGTGAAATATTATGTTGTTACGTATATTTCGTCGAAAATCTAGCTACATTGGTAATGATTTTACCGGAATCTTTAACTTAAAGAAGATTTAATGTATGGTAGAAACAAAAAGACAAAGAACGAGAAAAGACGAGCGGGATGCGACCATATACGATTCAGTACAATTCAGGCTACTGATTGGCGGCACTTGTCCAGTCCTAACAGTTCGACTGATTACGGAAGACTTTTTATCTTCTGGTTGGGCGTATTTTACGCCTCGTGCAGTCAACTGGCAACACCAACACATGTTCTTGCGGTGGTTTCGTCATGCTGCTAGCGTTATCGATTTACAAGACATTAACACATTAAAATATATATTTTTTAATTTAAACGTAGATAAATTTGAAATTGTATGTTTAGTTCTTAACATTGAATTGACAGATGTCTTTAATAAATGTCGAAACAGGCTGATGTCGATAAAAACTCGCAGACGCCGGACCCGTAATTAACTATTTAATACATTTTATATGGTTTTCGGATTACCCACATAATATAATTCCATACAAACGAACGTAATAATATTAAGGCAATATATCTTGAAACACGTTTCCTTGTACGAATAGCGAGTTTCCTCCCTGTTATGACCTGTTCAGATACAGGGACCATAAATTCTCTTATTTGTATAATTTAACAGGAAACAAAATGGAGTAAGCTCTCGAATAAAATGCATCTGTCATATTACTTTCTCCGTTCTGTTCTAGATTGAGAAGGGAGGAAAGTAGTTTTGTCATTTCATCTGAATTTGCTGGTAATAAAAAGGTTCATTTTGAAATACATTGATGTAAAATATTAATAGCATTATACAAGTAAGGGTTGTTAGCCTACCCCGTAAGAAGCTGGCGTGAAATCTCGCTTTGTAGTTGTCGTTTTATTATTATATTTTCATTGCAATGCGTCGGACCAGCGAACAACCGGTACATTGGTTAGCTTTAGTTAGTAAGAAATAACAAAACAGTACAAAATAGGAAACACTGAGTTTATTCCGCCGTTTCTGCATTGAACAGGATTTGGAGACTTCGGAAAATTTTAATCTTACTTTTTATTCCACGTCACCAGGACTAAAAAGTAGAATGTGACGTCGTCGCTTCGAAAAGTAGGAAATAGAACCTGAAATGAGACGAAAAATCCTTCGTTAAAAAGTTAAATAAGTCCTGTCATTACCGGCCGAAATTAATCCAGTACACAGAGGCGAGTTAAACTGATTACCCTTTCCCGGCGCTCGGCTTCTTGGCATTTCTAGCTCCACTGACGTCTACACTATATATGGATAGCTGAATTCTGAATATCAATTGAGGCCACTTGAGCAATCATCAGTATTCCTTTTATCTGCTACAGAACTAAAATGTAACTTTAGAGCGTATGCGTGTTTATATTCTGATTTCTGACAGTTCACAATATTTAATTTTGATTTGTAACACTCGAAGTCTTAAAATATAGACAGTTTTTTGTCGCCCACTACTGTAGTAGACGACAATTTCCTTATATTTTTGAGAATCTTTCATATGTACAAGCTATCCATATACAGTATGGAGAGCAGTGGCTACTTGACAATACTTGGTTCCTTAAAGCAGACAGATTAAAGAATTATAGTAGAGTGTACTCCATGAAAGACTTTCGCCCCCTTGGTCCTTTTAATTTCGCTATGTATTTAGTCTCGTTAATTTTCAAAGGAGCTCCTTACATTGCTTTTGACATTTTAATAAGAAAGCTAATGTTTCGGCTTTATTTTCGACCTACTTCTATAACGAGTTTGTCAACCTTATTTTCTTTTGCCTAGGTATTTCCTTTTAACTTTGTACGTCACAGTATGAGGAAGAGGGAAGAAAGTACTTTTTTTGAGTAGGTACAGGGTGGGGGGGGGGGGGCAAAGGAACAATTGAAGCTTTTTGACTACTAGTGACGCCCATAAATATCCGTACTTTTGTTGTCATGCGAATGTGTCGCCCTGCTTTCATCCTCTCCCCTAATGGACCACCGGCTACTCACAAACCTCACGACAATGCGACACTGCAGATCTCCCTTTACAGCGATGTCAAAAAAATATAATTAAATTTTAATAATTTCAAATTATTACCAAATTGATTCGTTATTCATGAATATCGATCCGATATTTGGATCAGATGTCCGACTACCTTGTACTCAATAAAATTAATTATCACCAGTCCAGGGATCAGCTCAATGTGGTATAGAAATTATTATCAAAGTGTGTATACTTTGAAAGATAAGGACTAACTAAAAATGTTATCTTAATCTATAGTGTTACAACAAGATGGGCTCATTCTTTTTCAAGTCGTTTAAAAATTTCGCTCGCAGAAAACACGTCCAAATCTTCCTCGTATATAACTTTCCCTACTTCCACGCCATGTTCTTAAATTATCCATTTAGCTTGATGGAAGGAAAAATCTGCAAGTTCAGTCAAAAATTAGCATGCGTAGATTGAATTGTCAGAAAAGTTTTGTTGGAGCTTGTCTTATGCTAATTCCGACGGCGAAAACTCGGTATTTTTTGTGCACAAGCAAATTTTTCTGGAGGCGAGAAGAAAGCTTTCCGCCGCTGTTATGCCTAAACTTGGAGATTTATTACTGAAATGGGTTATATTGTCGGTATAAATACAGCGATATTCACAATACGTTTTCGTATAACACATGAATACCTGGAGGTTTTTTTGTGCTCCCATTATACAAATGCATATTTTTATAAGACTTGAAAAGATTTAAATAAGATACAAGTAGTACATTTTATAATAATGGTAAGCTAACGAGGGTGTGTTTCGGG
This sequence comes from Eumaeus atala, assembly GCA_017140195.1. Classification (NCBI taxonomy): domain Eukaryota; kingdom Metazoa; phylum Arthropoda; class Insecta; order Lepidoptera; family Lycaenidae; genus Eumaeus; species Eumaeus atala. Next base: position 108,103 of record JAFELO010000985.1, read on the forward strand.
TGTTTAGTTTCATTATTATATTTATATCGAAATGTTGTAGCAGGTCCATGCCGTGTCTGATATTCAAAGTCTGCTGTGCTGTGTGTGTGTGAATGTAGTCAAATAAAAGTGGCAAATGCAATGCACTTCAAAACGCGGTGACTTAAATATTTGTTGTGCCCCACCTGTTAGCTTCCAAAATCCAAAGTTCAGAAGCCTATAAATGGCTGCCACGTTCGCCCTCCAAGTAGAATATTTATCTTTCTGTTGGATAGTAGTGCCGTGATCTTGTCTTGATTTAGTAGTAGTGCTATGCTGTATTGTAGTCGAATTGGGCCGGCTCGGACGGGGCGACAACTCTCGCTCACATGACGGTGCCGTAAAGTGACAGCTTCGGTGTCCCTTTTTCGTGCGTTTTATGATCAACTTGTTTGCACATTAGAGGGGAGGAGGTGAACAACACATGGGCGTTGATAATCGTCAATAGGCTCCTCTGCTCCGCATCACGTTTGTCCCCGTGTAACGTAAAAAGGCGGCTTTTTGGCGACATGTGTCTATGTAATTTAAAAATAAAACTAATATTTACGTCCTCACTCATTGAATGGTCCGCAAATGACTGTAGGGACCTTGTTAAATATTGTGAAATGAATGGACAACCCGTCGTTGAAATTGTTTTTTTTTTTATACCATGAACAATCATAGAGATTTAGTGTACAAAAACAGTGTTACTAACTTTTGATAATAAAAACAGTTTTACGTATTTAAATGCTCGTTATTGACCCACAAATGGTCCACTAATGCGGCCATCAGGTGGCATAAAAACAATAGTAGTGCCGAGTAAAACGGCCCAGTAACCTAAGGTTAACTGCCCGTTAGAGGTTAAAGCCGGGGACACAAATAGAGCGTGATATGATTATTGAAACGTCACGTGGGCACTTAAGATGAAGATTATGTCAGTTGTATATTCTGATTTGTAACAAATCATTGTCATGAATGAAACTGACTTCATTGACATAAATCAAATGGACTGCTGTTCCCATATCCCTCCAATGGCACCATTAGAATAGACATCACCGCCACCTAGTTCTTAAGAGAACTAAAATATCGCTTAGGTCGCTAATATTCTGACAGTTTATATTTGTCAAATACGTATGTCAATGCCCAAAAGTTGGAAGTATGCGCGATAAACATACAATTTTGTCCTTTGGGGAATATGCGGCGGCGGTGATGTCTTCGTGTCTTATCCCATATTTTTGTTTCGTATATTCATTACTGTTAGCCATCCACATTTTTACAGGTATTTGACTCCTAAACGCTGACTGACAAACAATTCAAAAAATAATTTTCTAATTTCCTAAGTAACTTGTTTTTGAACCCTACTGATTAATGTACTGATGCGAAAGTTTGTGAGTATGTTCTGTAGGTTTTGCTTAAAAGAGTCGCGAACGGATTAGCAAAAATTAACAAATTGAAATGAAATTTAATTACAATTTGTCGAATTTTTAAGCCGAAAATTGTTATCATTTCCTTAGGAAGTTTTTAGATGAGCGAAGATGCGGGCAAAAGCAAGTAAATACTATATAACAAATTTAGTACATTTAAGAGGGTCATGTTATTTAAACATAATATTTTTGGAACACGACACATTTGCCCCGTTGTATCCACCCCTTTATATAGATGGGTCTGGAGTATAAGATCGAGGTTTGCAATCCTATTGGTGATTACGGACCCTAAATGGCGGTACGGAACACTTGTGCGAGTCGCTCGAGTGTAACGATTGATATTGTATCGGTTTGTACGACGATTTCGGCTTGTCTCCACTTTCAATCTGAAGTGGCTCTCTAAAATTTCAATTATTGTTTAGTGGCAAAAATTGTATACCGTTAAATTACTTAAAGCAGAACCATATAAACTTCCGCATATTGTTATGCAGATGCGTTGTTCTCTTCTCTGCTCCCCCTTCAGTGGGTCACCGAAAACTCACGGACCGTACAAAACGCGACAGCATACCTATCACTTTAGGTGTCATGTGACACATAAACATCCGCATATTGTTATGCAGATGCGTTGTTCTCCTCTTTGCTCCCCCTTAAATGGGCCACCGAAAACTCACGGACCGTACAAAACGCGACAGCATACCTATCACTTTAGGTGTCATGTGAACGGGAAATATCTTCTCGGCTGTGTTGCTCAAATCGAATGCAATGCAGCATGGCACTACCAGTCACTAAACGCATGTTAGCATTACTCATTGATATACATGCGCCGACAAAGACCCGTCAGAGGGTCTGATCCTGAGGATAAGAACTTGCGAGCAAAAAGTACACGCTGTATGAATTAATGAGTCGCTTGAAGATTGATGAATGATTTGAAAATTATTTAAAACTGTTATTGATGTCACAGATTTGTATACTAGGCGTATGGAATGGTGGAGGTAACGATGCTCCCAAAATTTTGCTGAATATGAAAAAAACATGATTCATCATCATCATCACCAGCCAGAAAAGAGGCCTCGCCCAGACATCCCCGCAGCGTAATTATCTTTTTGAGAGCCAACTCTCTTTATAATGAACGTTATTCTTACATAACAATGGGCAACCGCACGCGTCCGTGTGATTAATAATATAGTTCGATGACTATTATTATATGTTTCAGGAATAGGTAGTGCCATGCTGCACAGTAGGATGTAGTGCCATGCATAGTGCGTGACACTACATCCTCCTATGCAATCCTTGTCCGGGCTAATCTCCGAATCATCTGGACGATTTTATTGTCATTTTTCACAGATATGTAATTTGTCCAATTTAAAATATACTCTTATAATCTATATTCTATTTTTAATCAGAAAAAAAAACTATTATTCTAAAAAACTATTATTCACATGGCTGGGTCAGCATGTGTTACCTTCAACTAATAATGTATATTTTTTTTCTTATCATCAGGTAAGATCCTAGTTTGCAGCTTTCCTAGAGATAAAGTAAAATACTCGTAAGTAACATTAATAATTATTTTATTTTAATTAAATGAAAATATAACTAAGGTAACTATGAATTGTAAAAAAAAACAAATGATATAAGTGGAAGCTTATAAGAATTAATTCTGCCAGTTTGTTGCGAACGATTGCGAACAGTCGTAGAGTAGGTAGCTAAGTACTTAATAGAGTTTATATGAAAAAGTAAACTTTTATCCAACTTCAGCGATAGCATTCAATTAACTTGTATCGGTTTTGTTATTGGGGTTAAGAGTCTCTTGTTGGGTGACTCTTGTTATATTTTCGTCATAATAACTTGAAGGTAGTGTCACGCAAAACCTACATTGTTGAATACTCGAAAGCAATCTGCTATGGAGTGTGCACTTGAGTCGATACATCTGTTTCATTTGACATAATATACGGCTCGACCCCTCTACCCTTAGACACCTCGAGGGTCCTCAGCACCCCAGAGTGCGATGCTAGTTGAATTCGGCAGCCATTCGTGCGGGAGGAACAAAAGGTGCGCCGGGATTTGGAAGGGTGTGTGAAAGGATTTAGAGTAGACGGTACGATATGATATTAATATTCGAGCTCATGACTTCACTGCATTTAGGGTTGCTTATGTCTAATATTTATACGAATGAAGTTATTTGTCTCTTGTACTTTGTCTGTGTCGCATTTAAAATATACAGTTGGAAACGCTTGTTTGAGTTATGGTTGTATACCAGAATTATTAAGATTACCGACGCGAATGGACATTCGCATGATTATTACGCAGATACGTTGCTCTCCTATCATCTCCCGCAAATGGGCCATCGGCTATTCACAGACTGCACGAAACCTGACAGCGACGCTGTCGCTTTACGGCGGATCAAGTGAGCGAGAGGTACTTCTACGGTCATGCCTGCCTAATTCCGTTGTGTAGGAGGACGTGGTATCATGCACCACGCATAGCACCACCTTTTTTTTTGTTGACGCGGGGAAACGCATTTACGCGCCTTCACCGGCCCTGGGTGGGGTCCAGTGGCGTGTGCGACTCGCGGCACATGATAGTGCCGAATACCCACAAAAACCACCGCGAGTGCCATCAGTGCCGCCCCTGGTGAGGTGCACGGAACAACAATCATCAGGGCACCTCGAGCCCCCTAACACCAACTCCACCTCGACAGATGGGGTTGCCCAGCTCTACAGGACAACCCCGCCGACTTCGGGACAGTGCAATGGGGTGAGATTCCTATCCTCGCCCCTTGCCCCGTGCGCAAAAGCGCCACCTCCATTTGCTCTTAGGTCCCCTCTTCTTATAAGAGGGGTACCGAGAGCGATACCTCCTCCTGATCTTTAAGCCCCCTCTGCTTATAAGAGGGGTGCAAAGATCCCCCTCGGTTCAATTGTCTTCGCCTGGGTTCACCCCAGGCTAGTAAGCCCCACCGCCACGACAAGGCTTGAACCATGGTGGGGATGCATGGCACTACCTCTTCCTAGTTTTCGTTGGTTGTATATTCTGAGCGAGAAACGTACAATACAACATAGTGTGAGATCGATAATTCATAAAGTTAACTGCCTCCATGGTCTTGTGTTAAGCATGTTCAACCATACTCGCGAGGTCAAGGTTCGAATCCTAGGTCAAGTCCAAAGTGCCATTGGCATTTTTCAATTTGTGATAACAATCCAAAGTCGTTAAGTTGGCGATGTTAGACCCCCGTGCGGAGAGCACGTTAAGCCGCCGGTACCACGTCTGACTTTCCTCCGGTCGTGTCGAATTGCCGTCCCATCGGAATAGCAGAATGAATGAATAGAGAATACCCTCGTGCCTGCGCAAACACTTGTGCACTATGGCTCTGCTCAATAGAGATGTCCGCTTTAGCCGAGATTCGGTTCGAACGACATTATTATGTAGGAGGTGTGTAAAATTCTTATATACGTCCTCGAGGGTACCTATTAATGAGCATGGATATCATATAGTCATATAGTGGTAGGTTTAATTGATGACGTTCAAAAAGTATTTCTCATAATTCTATTTTGAATATATAATTTATACATATGTCTCACAATGTTAACGCTTTGTTTGTTACGCCACAATAAAGTTGTTTGTCAAATATTGATTGCACCCACAATATTTATTGCTGTGTTACAAGATAAACTGAGTTTGAGGTACGGGCCGGTGATGCAGTGCGGCGGTTTATTATTGTCAGAGCTTAGCACAATATAACAACAAGGAGGACGTTGTCTTAGGCCAAACAAACGGGCCAGCCTATTTCGAACAACACACACAATATCGTAGACACATGCTATTGTAAACCTAATCACAATACCCTTTAGGTCTAGGGTTTTTTTTTTAGGCGGATTTGTAGAAGTCTATCAGCGAAGGTCTATTTCTGATGACATTGTGCGCGCCCACCGAGCTGTTTCGAGCTGTTTTCTGTCGGGGCGATTAATGGGAAGTGTGTTTGGTTTTGTTTTGCCGCGCGCGTTTGTGTGATGAGAATGTTCCGTTTGAAATGTTGTGCTTGTAAAATTTATTGTGCTACATACCGTCATTATGAGAACGTGGCTGATCTTCTGCAGTATACATTTGACATTATGTTTGGGGTGTTGTTTTTATACACTGAAGGACCTGCCGGTGCCTTGGTATTACCATTGCGAACGCATCGCACAATCAAGATTTCGTAAGGACGTTCAGAAAAAGTGTTGTATGCTCCGAATACTAAACGCATATATGTCGGTGTAGTTGTTGATATATCTTGATATATGAATCTCTATGATAACGTGAGTGAAACCGAGTAAAATATGTTGTAGTCGGTAGGATATTTATAGTATTCGGCGAGCTGTAAACATATACTGATTCTATCTGTACTTATCACAAAACAAGATCCACCAAGGACCGAAAACTGTCTGTCTGTATGTGATCAATTTTCTCAAAATCCACTAACGGAACGGAATGGATTACATGCGGTTTCACAAGTAGATCTATCGATTCCCAAGGAAGAAACAGTGTAAAATTTGTCAAGTTACCATCCCATCGTCATACACGGGCGAAGCCGGAGGAGGGGGGGGGGGGATTGCGGTATATTATTAATACATAAATAAGTTTTACGTTCGAACTAGATCAACTAATCACTCAATACGACACACATGAATCGAATATAATTCGTTCCAAGAATAATCGTATTTGTCACAAAGCGTTTTGCGGGCGTGGCTCGGTACCACATCTGTCTTTCCTATAGCCAGTGTTCGAGACACGCCTTTGATCAATGCGTCTGATGAGGCATGCTGACGCTTTGTAAGGATTCCCTGTTTGTTTGGTCGTGGGCTTGTAATGAGCCCGAATTGGTTAAAGCTGGATAAACACTTTCGCTGTCTACGTGGCTAAAAAGATTTGTTATTGCTAAGGAGACGAATGAGTACTCGGTTTTTTTTCCATTTACTTGGACCAAAAGTTGTCTCTTTTATCGGAACAGGTCGCCATAATATACGACCGGCTGGCTCTGTTGGTGATATGACGATCAGTTCGCGTGTTACGCCATAGGCCGCGGTTACGAATCCCGCCTGGGTCAAGGATATTTTTATATGTGTTATATATATTTCTACAGTAAAAATGTTAAATATATAAAATTTTATAAATTTATATAAACGTTAAATATGTTTGCGTCGCCTAGTACCTGTAACGCAAGTCCTTACGGTACTTACCACACGAATGGGCTAATGTGGCGTAATAGCTTACAGAGATCATTATATATATTGTGATAAATGTATACAGAAGACCATCAAAGAAAGTTTCCCGGATGCGTAGCCTCACGTCCATTTAATGTACAAGGTCATCCTCAACTCTCAGACATTTGACAAGACACGACGTTGTTGTCGTCAATTCTCGGTCGAATTATGTTTACAAGAGATAAGTACACCTTCAGTAAGGTCTGATTTAAATGGAAACATTGCTTTACAATATGCTATCGATCAAACTTGTGTATTCTTCTCAAAAGGAGATCGACAAGTGGGGCAGAGATGACCCGGTTGCCAACAGATCCAGGGTCACCTTATCTCATCATCATCATAGGGTCAGCTCATCCAGCTGCGGGGCATCAGTGAAGGTCTTAGTAGGAAAGGTTCTCCCACTAGGGACTTCAGAAGACCCAAACAGGTCGGCAACATATTATTTTGTGCGTGCCGATGCGACGCAAATGATTTTGTAGCGAAAAAAAATTCTTAGAGAACAACCTTTTGCATTTGGACGATTCCCGCTTTTAATAATATGGTTGACTACTTGGTGGTGGGGATAATTCGAAATGTTTCCAGCTTGTGTTTGTCTTGAAAAATTGAGGTATTCATGACATCGCTTCAGAGGTAACACAATCACGGGACTTTTGGTGTGTTCCTTCTGCGTCCAGACTTCGGTGATCCTGTCCTTAAGGTTTGTTTATTTGCTTAATACAATATAATATCATATACTACAAGAGTAAATGTCGATCGCTTAGTTACGATATGCTACACAGGCGAAATATGACCTTTTTTGTTGTGGATGCGGGTTAACGCATTTAACCGCCTTCACCTGGATGGGGTCCAGGGGAGCGTGGGGATCGCGGCACACTATATCACCGGAATGCCCACAAAAACCACCGCGAGTGCCATTAGCGCCGCCTTTTGGTGGTGCCCCGGAACAAAAAAAAATCAGAGCCCCTCGACGGCTAGTCAGCCATCAAAGGGACCGACTTCACCTTCACCGAGGGGGTTGTCCCGCACTATAGGACGACCCCACCTACCTTAGGACAGTGCAATGTGGTGAGGTGACCATCGTCGCCACTTGCCCCGGGCGCAATAGCGCCCCCTCATTTTTTTACTCTTGTGTCCACACTTCTTATAAGAGGGGTACAACGGCTCCTCCTCCTACTTTTTAGTTCCCTCTTCTTATAAGAGGGGTACGAAGAACATCACCTCCTCAGTGCAATTGGCTCCGTCCAAAGTGTCTCGGATCACCCCAGGCTACCGTGTCCCACCACCACGACAAAACCATGGTGGACCAAGCATGAACCACGGTGGGTGTGAAACATGACCTATTTCTTGCCCCGTGTGAAACCACTTCGTAGGGTATACTTCACTTTTCTTCAGTCACTTTTTAGGATATACTATATTATTATCATATTCCCGTTGGGATTTCTCAGATCAAAGATGAGATCGAACCTATATAACATTTGTAAAATCTTATTTTGAATAAAATAATTCATTTTAAATGTATATTGTGCATGGTGTCGGAGCCAAGTGGAAGGTACTCCGGCGGCGGGCCGCTCGCTGGTCGCCCGAGCGTGTGATACTCTCGGAAAACTACTTTGGAGGAATCCCGACTCGGTTCCTTAGTGTTAAATTAACTCGCGAACAAGCCTTGGATATAACAAAATGTTAGATAATCGTGCTTTATATCTTATAATATCATTCTTGAATATTTTTTCTACTTCATCTATCTAGATGTAACAAAGCCAAACTTATAAAATGGGGACATTACACTTATATACCTACCAATGATTCTGTATAAATATATTTTACATTACTATCGGTGCTCTGCGGTTTCATCCGCGTAAATCATTCACATTATCAATGAACCACCCCTTTAGGTATACATTTTTATCATTACTTTTTTATTTCTTAGGTGCCTAGGTCATGGAAGCTGGCTGTATTCCAAATTTCGGGTTAATCTGTAGTCATTTACAACTGTTGAGCGGTCAGTGAGGTGGGACATGCCAGTTTATCATTTAGAAGAAGATTGGCAGTACATTTTCTCTGAAGTATTTATGTGGCGTATTATTTGTGGAAAGGAGATATATAGGATACGCTTTATAGATAATAAAAAGGAGCACGCATACCGTATGACCCCCGGGACAACATGGACCCGAAAGTTTGTGTTACGTTATGTATTCATAAGCACACAGCAGCTTACATATTTTATTTATGAGACTAGTGGTGCCACGGTCTTTTGTGCCCTTGCTACTGGCATCCTCGAGGACCGGTTGGGGCAGCGGTAACATTAGCTCCGATAATCGAGCATCGTCAGCAGGGGTCGCGGGTTCGAATCTCGTCCAGGTCATGGATGTGTACTATGATCTATGTATTATATGTCTTTCAATATTATTTTTTTAAATATATACAAATTCTAAATTTTCTAAAACAATATTAAATTTATTGCCTATGTCTATCTAGTACTTGTAACACAAGTCCTTACGGCATTTATTTGTTATTATTGTTTATTATTATTTCTGAAAACAATAACAGCAAATCTTCGCGCCAGTGAGTAATGGGGAGAGATAAAGGAATGCCTCTATTCATGATCCATATTTGGTCTCGCTTCCTCCACATTAATTAAGTACCCTCTCTTCATTAAAAGCTCCGTTTGCGAAGACTCTTGTCGCCTCTTTGAATCTAAACTTTGGATATATTTTTACGTTCATGGCTACTCATACATTGCAGCTCTATTGCGTGCGGGGCCTCAGTGATGTCGGAGACTAGGTACCCGTTTGCCACCTTTCAAAATATGATAAACCTTTTTTTTTATAGTATAGGGGGATAAATGAGTTGTTGCGCCCTTTTGATGGCTACTGATGGCCATAGTCATCCGTATAATTAGTATTCCCATGCGCTGTGCACCTTTCTCATCCCCTCCTATGGGCCACTGGCTGCTCACAAACCATACGAAACGCGACACTGATTTTTTGCTCCCCGTAGCGGCGGTATTCTGTGAGAGAGGAGTATCTCTTGGGCCGTCCCAACCAAATCCACCAACTGCCTATTGTTGAAAACTTTTTGAATGCTCACTTATTTTATAAGCCATATATCATAAGATGATTAAGTCTTGGACTAACAACATATGTGGGTTATTTAAAAGAAACTTAAAAAAAAGTAAAAAGAGACTTTTAAACAAAGTTAAAAACTCCTTTGGTGATTATATCATAATTATTGTTCGTGCTTCAAAAATCACGATACAGGTACAGTCATCGACTAAATTGTCTATTGAACATGATGGCATCTTATAATAAGCATTTAACGCCTTTAGCCGTGGGTAATGCTTGTTGCTCACCTTGGAATAAGGCCACGGAGATCAAGAGGCAGTCACTTACTGTACTTGACACATAGTCATGAGGATCTAATTTTATATGTGCGAAAGTTGGTATGTATGATAGCAACGGCGTAACATACACTTCATACAAACCTCACGCCTCTTTTCGCCCTTAAGGGGATGTGAATTTCTTATAATCTGTTTAGCTGACTTACACTATTACCAACTTCAAGTTTCTTGGTACTGTAGTTTCAGCTGGTCGTCGACATATAGGGATATTCTGTTTGGCTTTTATCGTTATTCTATCACGAAAAATGTATGGAACGGAATTGAATAAAATTTGGTACAGAAATATATTGCAATCCAAAATAACATAATTTTTGATTTTCCTGAAAAAAAAATCCAAAATGTTTAACATGATTAAAACTTATGGCACATCTCGTCGTTTCATACACAGTGCCAAACTTTGGTTTTAGCAGCAAATAAAAGTGTATAACCGTATCCTCAAGTTATTTAAACCAATACATTGACTGCCTCGTGGTCTAGTGGTAAGCGAGTTGTGAGGTCCTGGGCTCGAGTCCCAGGTCGGGCCAAAGTTTTATATGATTTTTTTTAAATTTCTAATAAATCTGGAAGCTTTCGTTGTTACACCCTTGCGCCTGGAAGAGCACGCTGAACCACCGGTTCTGCGTATGATATCTTTCCGATCGTGTTGGATGAGATAATGAGGAAATAGGGAGTGCACTTTTACCTGCGCACACACTTGTGCACTATAGTTTGTCCAGCGCAGTTGGCTTCTCTCTATATCGTGGCCGGGATTCGGATAAAACGACATTATATTTAAGCAGATGCGATTTTTATAGTATATGAGTAAACGTACAAGTAGGTCACCTAATGGTAAGTAGTCACCTATGTATAAAACATGCGATTTCAAGATGTCGATGCTTTAAAACTGAACATACACTTTGTAAGAAACATTTAATAAACAAACGTTCGAACGGTGGCAATTGTGGAGCAAATAAAGTCACCTGCACACTACGCGGCTTCGGTAAGAAATTGTCGCGTTTTCACGCTTAATTTACACCGACCGTATATTTGAGGCGCAGTTTGGAATTGTATGCATTCTGCAGACACGTAGAAGAAACGGGTCGCGGTTTAAGTCTTGAATATTCGAGAATACGTAACACTTTGTTCCTACTAACAGCTCATGTGGGACTCTTTAAAATGTGTTTGTGTGTTTAAAACCGATATGTTTTGCAACAATTACACTCGCACACTCTCAAGGGGCTCATTTTAAGATGTGCAATAAAATATGGTTAGTGTTGAAATATGAACGGAGCATCTTCTGTATTTTAAAACTTTTAAGAAACGATGTTTACGGTCGGCGGTGTGAGGCAATAATGAGTAAAATCACGTGAAACATTGTCGTTCCAGTCAAATCCAGTCACGCGATTGAGCTGTCATCGCTGCTCATTTTCTGTTACTCATGAGACTCGTTTAGGTTGTGTAGAATAGTCAAAATCAAACATCGCAAAACGCACACACACTATCAAATCTTTACTAGGATCTTCGTCGGTCAAAATTACTTCGTACTTAGTATCTTCTTTTATACTCGTATATCTATTAGAATCATAATATAATCATTGATGCACAGAAAAACTATGATCTCTGGATAATGTAGAATTGCTTAATTAGTAGTTTATAGGAGCACTACACAATTAGCTGTTCGTAATGTGTGCACTGCTAGTATAGAACGAGATTTGTCCGGGAGGTTGTATTACGTATGTACGTTTCGCAAAGACTTCCTTGTATGTATGTCTTTTTTTACAAGTAGCAAATCCCTGGGTTATTAAAACCACACGGTCACTCGCTGTCACTGTTTGTCTGTCTCGGAAGTCCATGTCGAAGTTCCCAGGTACTCCCTGTGGAAGCACGATCCCTGAGAGCCTCAGCGATTGGTTAATGTATCATCATGATCAGTCCTTATCGGTCCACTCCTTGGACATAGGCCTCTCTCATTGAATGGCCGATCCTGTTACTTGCATCCATCCCGGACCGGCTATTGCGTGGAAATCGTCTTCCCACCGATCAACCAACACTTCGTTTTCCAAACGCGACCTCCACTCCAGAACCTTACTGGCACCTCTGCCATTACTTAATGTATAGGTCGCGGCATATAAGTTGACTGGCTGACGTATGCGCAGTAACACATTTACGGTCTCAGAGGAGGAGTGGCATGAGGCGTAACGCCCCAAAGGGACCGCCACCACCTCCACAGAGGAGTTGCCCCGCATCATAAGACAGCCCCGCCAACTTTGGGACAGTGCAATAAGATGAGGTTCCCATCTTCGCCCCGTTGCACAAAAGCGCCTCCTTCTCCTGATCTATAGCCCCCTCTTCTTATAAGAGGGGTACAAACAAAAGACCACTCGGTTGAATTGGCGTGGCCCAAAGTGTCTAGATTCACCCCCAGGCTACTGAGCCCCACTGCCACGACAAGGCTTAAGCTATCGTAGGGAATCGAATACAATTCTGTCACGACTATATATATTACGTCTATGAAGTATACGGACAAGCCAGATGATATTCGAAACTGTATGGACGCCTATAGCAACAACAAATTATATGTGAACGAAATAAATGTCATTGATGTTAAATAAGTCGCCGAAATCGTTTCGTGTCGAACCGGCTGTGTCCATAACCTGGCTGATAATGTGAAGGCGTCCTTTTCATGTGTATCCATCTGTAAACTGAGACGCTATTGGTGATGGACCGATGTCGATTATTGGACATCGATGTTTTGTTATCGTTATTCGATTTTGTTTCATTGTCTTGGGGAATTATTCGCATGGAAACAATAAAGTCTTATCTTCTAATACTTTGAATGTTTTTTTTAAATATTATTTCTTAAACATTTTATGTAGTACGATATACTTGTTTTTTGTATAATTAGAGTTAGTTATAGAAAGTATATGAGTTTACGCATTAGACAAAGTTAGAAAGGCACCTACTATGCATACTATGCACTCAGTGTACGTATACTTGGGGAAATTGCCAATGGTTCCGACACAGTCCATGAAAAGTCACTCCAGTTCCTGCTGTACTTAAACAATGGCACGCTGTTACAATTGCGGCACAATAGTGATTGGTCAAAATTTTATCAACTGAACTACTTAACCGAAAAGAAGATATGTGATGAATAAAATTAATGCATCATCACTTTTAGCTATTATCCATGCGTAGCTGTATCTCTAAATAAACATCTAGGTTAACTGAAAAGGATAAACAGTAACTTTAAACTTTACAAAAATAATCTGGTGAGAGAGGGTGGCATCGAAATTAACGATTTCTTTTAAATGAGCACAGTTTCTTTGTGTACGAAATCACTTTCTAAAAATATTGTCGAAATCTATGAGAAAGGTTCCACTATTGAAGAAGGAAACAATGGCCGGTTTCAAAATGTATAGAAACATCCGAATAACTTGATAAAAGGATGAGTTTCGCTTCATAATGAAAAGGATATTTTAGCCATTCAAAGTGCCCTAGTTTTATATAAAGTAAGAATGTTAAAGTGTGGTGACATCGATATTGTTGGCGCATGCCTAAACAGCTAAGGCTTTGGCACGGAAGCCTGTGTACCTTAACATTGCTTTGTTAGCAGGCTTTTCAATTCAAATGCCCGAATTCCGCTAAGAGATTTTTATTAAGTAAATTCACAAGGTTGTTTTATAGCCAACTGTATATTTCTCCACAACACGGCGTTGGACACGTATTTAAAATTAGGTGTGGATGTAATTGAATATTTTTTTTGTCTGATTGTTGTTTATTTATTAACAATGGAAAGTTTTTTGTTCATACTACGCTTCACATTGTGGCTTAAACCATTTTAGATTTTTGAGAACACGAGAAAATTTAGCAAACTAGAAAGGCCAGCTGTGGCTACCTATACTAGTAAAATCCAAAATGTGACATCTATCTGCCGCCGTCACGCAACACCCGGAGTACGGCAGATGGCCGACCTATAACACTTTTGTTGAGTTTTCTCTTTTGAAACATAGATATTGAATAGGAAATGCCTTGGGTGGCAGATTTGTCGAAGTTGCCGAATTTCATATTGACATTCGATATGCAATCTATCACCAATAAATCTATACAGTGTTCTTCATATCTTGGCCTTCCTCTATACTTCACTTCTTCACATATAGATATTTTTAATGTAATTGAGTAATAATAAACCCCTATTTTCTCAATGTTGTAAAAGTTATTTATACAATTCAATAGTTATTCTATGCGATGGAAATTGCAGTTAGCCTAGAGCGACTCGAATTCACTCGAGATATTATCTTAAATATTCATTCGATACCCGATAATAGAATCGATTAGAAAACATAATGCGATTGAGAAATCGCCAGAAACATTAACGCTTCCTAAGTGTTTATTTTCTTATCTCTTCGGAGATTTGTATCGATTGAAAGGTTACCGGTCTTTGTATAGTTGTGATTAGGTTATGAAATATTTAATAAATGCAAAACTAATCAAGAATTACAATGGTTTGCTTTTGTTTTGTTGCATATTCATACGATTATAACGATGATATCTGTGGACTTATCACATTACGTCATTCTGGACCTGTTCTAAGTACCGTAAGGACATGTGTTACAGGTACTGAACAATGACAACATATTTGATATCTTTATAAGTTTAAGAAATTGTATATTTTTCAGGTTCATTCATGTCCTAGGCGGGATTCGAACCCGCGACGTCTGGCGTTACACGCGGACTAAGTGCCAACTTACCAACTGTGGCTCAGTTTACCTATCGGTCGTCGTGATAGCATGTTAAAGTAAATAACTTGAAATACAATTTAATTTTAGAAGCCAGATATTTTTTCCTAGGGAAACTTGTTTGGGCACCGTTACTGACCCTGAGACATGGTCAGCCCTTCCCTCTCCTGCAAAGAATATCTTCTTTGTAACACGTTTGTTGTTATGTGATGATGGCTTTCTTAACCATCAAGGTACCGCGTTTCTTGCAGGGTGTGAAATACAACGCATGTTAAAATTTTATTTATTGAGTTGTAAATTTTATTTATTTTATTAAAAGGGTATAAGAATTGAATCTTGATATCACTGGAAGAACAAACTTTTAGGATGGTCGCCAGGCTTTGCAAGCGTCGGTATAAATGTACATTTCAATGTTATAAATAATAAATATCGGTCTGCAAATTGGTCTATTGCCGTCGGGATAGCGGTCTCATTATGGCCGCAGCGGTGAATTGTGTTAGAATTTGTGTACTAATAAAATGGACGAAGCATTTCAGATGAATTTAGAATAATACAGTTCGTTATAACCAATGTATTTGCCACGTTCATAATTTATGTTGATAGTGGTAAAGGAAAAAGGGGCTAAATAGTTCTTACTTAAATTTCATATTTGAATGACGGACTATCGGCAATACAACACAAGATTCGCAGCATGTATGAAACACATGTGCCTATAAAAGCATTCAAGTTACACAGTCCTGAATACAGGAATAGCTTAGAATCTTTAGGGACTTATCTACCAAAATAAACTTTGAATGTTCTATATTGACGAAAGTATCGCTACAGCGTATTGCTGGTAGTTGACTACTCAAGGTGTTGGTCAGCGAAGGACCCGGAGTTAGTCCTGTCACTGACAGATCCGGGACAACCCACCACGGCGGCTGAAGTTTCTCGCAGCGGTTTTTTAGTCAGTTGTAGCTACTTGCTGCGCCCGACTCACCCTTCCAACTGACCCAACTTTAGGTGGAAGTTGCGTAAAGGAATTTACGTGCGATAAAAAAGGTGTTGGTATCTACATTATATGTTCTCCACTACCAAACAGGATCTACGGTGCTTAAAGAGCATGTACTTAAAGTATTCAACGTCCATAAAAGGAAGTGATTCCAATTTAATGAAACGTATATAGTCATCCGTATGGTGACTTCAAAATTGAACACAATAGCCAAGAGCCATAGGGACAATAAACTTGTTAAAGAATCTACTTCCCGTCGTCATAATAGCGGCGCTGTGTGCTGACCGAATGGGTAAAGCGATTGCAGATGCGCTCACCATGATTTCTTATTATACCGTACACTTTAATGAAATATAAAAGTTTCGTACGTTTCATGTAGACACTTTTCAGCAGTCTAGACTTTGGTGACTAGCGATATTGCCTTCGACGCCGTTTGATAATACTAGGTTTAAAAAAAAAAACTTAACTTATTCATAATTTAACATTTAATTCATAATTTCATTAAGACGATAAGTATTTTTTTAACTGTAGATATTCTTCATAATGGCGCCACACAAACATTTTTATACCCAAGTGAGACGAGATGTCACAAAATGGATACTAATGTATAAATAATGCAGACGCATTGGTCTCCTTTACTTTTACCCNNNNCCCCCCCCCCCCCCCGTTGAGCTAACCTCCGTCTTTATGAAGCTGGATAACATAGGCATCACTTCACGTCGGTTACATATAATAATAATGCAATAGTTCAGTACGTTGAAATCTACGTAGCGTAGAGAGCTTAGGATTTGTTGATTTTTCTACTAATAAACTAACATGTTTGTACTCTTTGCTGGCGAAGTTTCGAAGTTATTTTTTGTCAGTAAAAGATTATAAAAGTAAAGCCATCGGTGCTGAAAAATAATCGGAAAGTAAGGAATAAAAAGTGTGTGCCCAAACCTTGGTCACCCCTTGGCCGTCACGCTCGCCCGTAGTCACGGCCCGGCTTCGTTATTAGAATGTTAGTTTCAATCACAACTATAGACGGTATTGTTCGGTGCGCTTCTAGAGGGTGTATCTCCCATTCACTCGCCGACTCATTTTCATATTGTCATCAGCCTTTATACAACAACTGCAGTTTACATTTTAATGAAGTCCCTATAGCTTTTATACTAAAAGTAATTACCTAAATAATAACAATAACAATTGTAACTGGTATATGTCCATATATTTAAAATAACCTATACTAATATTTATAATACTGCTGAAGCTGAAGAGGTTGTTAAGTTAAACGCTCTAAACGAGAGCACGATAAGCTGTCGGTCCTGCGCATGATTTGTCTCCGGTAGCTTTGGGGGTACACCTGCGCCTCTGCACACACTTATGCACTATGGTGTGTCCTGCGCAGTTGGCTAGTATAAAGATATGGCCGCCGTGGCCGAAATTTGGCTAGGCCCAGATTATTATTGTTTTTTTTTATATCTTTATGTAAAGGCTATACAAACATTATAAAGATTAAGTCAACCTTACACCTACTGAAAAATAATTATATACTTAACTACAAATCCCTTATATATAGCGAATGGATAACAAAACTTAAGAATATGTCACTATATTCTAATTTAAAATTAGAACTAACAATAGTAGGTATAGAAAAGAAAAGTTCAGCTTTGTTACATTTAGTGCCCATCATAAGTTTCTGTAGGAGAAATTTGTTTCTATCACATTTTATAAGAAGGTGATATTAGTCTTCATGTCGGTTGTAAATTGTACAGTTAGAGTTGGTCATTTTACCCATTAGGAAAAGAAAATTATTCAGTGGAATGTGATTGGAAGGAATGCGAAAACAGAGCATCAAACCTCCTTTGTTGATTTTTGTATCCCAGAACCAGGATACCTTGTGTGGTTTGTTAACTAAGGTCCTACACCAAATACCAGAGTTCTTTGAAATCTGTTGGAAGTTTTTATCCCATTCCACATAAAAAAAAATTTAATAGATCCTAAAAAATCATTAAAGCTTTTGCCGATTTTTTTTTGAGTTTATGCTGATTAAGGTACCCTCGGTTTGTGTTGCACCTGACAAAGTATCAACCACATCAATGCCAATAATAACAACATGTGACGGTACCCATTGCAGACAAACGTTGTTTTCTCGTTTGCCCCCATTCTATAAAAAAATAACGACTACGCTAACTTCGCTATCATGAAGATTCAGCAGATCATATTAAAGAATATCTTTCAGGGCTTAGAATAGAAAAAATATTCATCAAGATCCCTCCATCAATCAATGGTGACTACCGACGTCAATTAATATCCGCGAGATTTATGGATATGCAGGTAAGATGTTTTCATCCTATTCTCCCCGATGGACCCACCGACTACTCACATTTCGTACGCGATAGCCATGACTTTAAGGATGGTATCAGCGAGAGCCATCTAGGTTCGGTCGTGCCGACCCGGCTACTGCATCGTCCATAGGTAGCATGCGTTGTGTGCCGCATGAGATGAGATGCTTATGAAAGAAAGATTTAGATAACAACGTTGGTGCACTTCGTTCAGTTGAAAACACTAGAAACACTAGAAAAATGCGTTTTCACTGTTTGCTAAAGTCGAGACGCTATCGCAGTGGTAAAAAAAAATGTTTTTTTTTTTATATTGGCCATGTAAGAAATACTGCAAATGCAATTCACAAATAAAAAGTTTAGAAGGACGTGAATGAAAGTATAGCACTAAACAGAGGTAAAGCGGACAGACTGAGAAACTTCGGAGCTCCGTTGCATCTAGACTTTGCGTAAGATAGAGGACACATTAACATTTTTACATACTTCACTAGGTGGCCAGACTTAGTTGGGCTTTAAACTAAATTAAATGTTACATTTGAACAAAGTTACATATCCGTGCGAAATTTCATTAAAGTCGGTCCAGTACTTTTAGAAATGTTGTTCGACAACTTAACTTATGTAATAAGATACTAATCTTTCTTTAATTATTTTTGACTACAGATAGAGATGGATGACTTGCTCGTATTTTAAAACTTTAAATACACTTAGTATTAATAGTTCTGAGAAAATAGAAAGTTAATAATTTGAAATGAGCACTTTTATTCATTATATTCTACATATGGTTTGTATGTTATGTTATAAATTGAAAAGATTGTATTGTATATTTGTTGTTATCTGGCATAAAAACTACTGAACGGATATAAAAGAAATATAGCACAGATATATTAAAATCTGGAATAAAATAAAATTATCCTTTATACCGAAAAAAATAATGGTTTCATTGGGTTATTATTTTGTTTTAATTTCATTTGGTAAAAGATGCATACTTTCGAGCAGCAACCGCGGTTTCTAACCCCGCTCAGTGATCATGTGTTGTTTACATTGTAGATTAATGTATATGGCTGTCAGTAATCTCCGAATAATTTCGATTCACTCATTGGGTGGACGAAGGAGCATATAAATACGTATATAAAAATCTTGATAAAGTTTACTTAAATACATTTTTTACCAAGTTTTTAGCATTTTTAAATAGTTTACATTGTTGTTATAGTTACTGTGAAGCCGGGCTAAAATCGCTCCGCTTAACGCTAATGCTGTCAGAGAGCTGGACCGTAGCTCTGGTCCGATTGTGAAGCACGTATCGCGAGGATCGTGATTTCTTCTCCACCTCTCGTTTAGTGCTCTCGCCTTATGTACAGTGTGAGATTTGTTCAGACAAGTGTATTCTACACAAGCCTTCAAAACGTTCGTATTCAATACGGCTGCTCGGTATTCATGCTTGTTGTGTATTGAGTTTATACTTGACCATCGCTGGCTGCATGTCTGCCCATGTAGCTTGGATCGAATATAACGAAGAAATACCATTTCATGAATACCTAAACTAAAAGACTACTCGTACTCGGTCCCAGAAACGTTACTTTAATTTGTTTGTAGGATACTATTAACCTGACATAGATATTAGTTACGTTAGTACGGCCGGGGATTCTTAAGGTATAATTCGGCTATGCCTTAATATGTAATAGGTTAGGCAGGTTTCTTCATCATCATCATTATCAGCCCTTATCGGCACACTGCTGGACATGAACCTCTCTCAATGAACGCCAAGACGACCGTTCACCTGCTATTCGCATCTATTCAGGCAGGTTTAGGTGGGTATGTATTCATATATTATATAAAGCTGTAATAGACACTTTGTTCATCTTAGTGCAAGGACAGTTTCGATCTCTTTATCTCTTTGAGAGAGCAACGGGGATGGCTGTGACGTTAATATCAAGGCGTGCCGTTGGCACTTGTAAAACCTATTATCTAACTATTGAAAATAATCTTTAACATTAACCCGCTAAAGGTTCCCGTTATATAAACACCGATTTAATCAACATCAGCAATTCTATTGCGGGGCGATAAAGTTCGTTTTCGAATACCATATCGTAATGATGACCGCAGTATCCTTTTATGGGATTTTGATCTTTAACCGTATGTGTATAGAGATTTTTTTCTGTTATAGGGATAGTTCTAGTATGAACACCGTCTAAAGCTGGACCCCTGACCTATTGCTTAATGATATTTAAATTGCTAAACGCTTGTAATGGTCGGAATGGTTGCGTTAATTGTAAATTGTGATTGCCTAGACAGGTGTTATGGTGTGTACTTGTACGTTAGGCAATCGGCTTTTGTTTAGGACATCGGTTAGGAACTTGGCTGTACGACGGGATGGCTCAGTTGGTAACGCTAACGTGGCGGTTAGTCCGCGTGTTACGCCAGTTTTAGTGACACACATTTTAGTGTTTCTCTTGTTACGCCAAACAAGTATAAATCCTGTCAAAATGTTTGTTAATTTTTTACTAGCACCTCGCAACGTTTTCACTTATGTAACCCCACTACTATTAGTATATATTTACTATACATATTATGACGAACGGCTGGCTCAGTTGGTAACGTGGTGATTAGTCCGCGTTAGTTTTAAAAGTACGCAATTTCGAAAACAATAATCATAACATTTAACACATAACGATCTAGTTTATCCAATTTTATCGCGGTTCACGTGAGTATGTGACAATTCCTATGTGTCAAATGCTTTACAAGTATGCTTCATGTCAGTGGAACGATATGTCAGAGGTTGTGTTGTTGATATAAATGTCAGGCACTGTGAAATAATTTTAAAAAATCGCAATAAAATCCGTCGGACGAGTTATATTGCCATTGCGCGTAAGTTAAGGAACCAACACTGTGCTGGTGATAATAGTCCCCCTCCAAGTCACCGAATTGTGGGCAGGTCTTTAAAAATAACATAAAGGTTCCTAAGTGAGTTTTTAGGTGAATATTTGATGGAACAGGAGCGCTAAGCGTCGTTAAAAAGGCTCCGTCGCCTCCAACTTTCCTACGGCGTCATCAAAAACTGAATCCATTCTGGGCCAACTAATGGACACTTACGACGAAAAATCGTTTGAACACGACGTAGCTGTGACAGTTTTCGTCAACGTCGGCAGTCGAGTGTTGTATTTTTCGACTTTAATCTTTAGGAAGTGAGATTTTTCATGAGATTACATTAGTTCGGACTTGAAATTTGGCCCTACTATCGTTATAAGTGCAAATTCATATTTTCGTATGTTTTTTATCTTTCACGCAAAAACACGCACGGATTTAAAAAAGAATTGGCACAGATATAGATCACTCTCTGAAATAATACACAAATTAATTTATACCCTGAAAAAAACATGATAGATAGACTTTACGCAGCTGAAACCGCAGGACTTAGCTAGCAGTATCCAGTTATGGTCACGGGACCGAATGATGCAATCAAGAAAATCACTATAAATCGCCTGATGCCGATGTTTAAATATCGCCTACGAGAATGAAGGATGATGAAATGTGCATTCAATGATTATATCGACGAATTCTTTTATTATGCGACGCTCACAAG
This sequence comes from Eumaeus atala, assembly GCA_017140195.1. Lineage (NCBI taxonomy): Eukaryota > Metazoa > Arthropoda > Insecta > Lepidoptera > Lycaenidae > Eumaeus > Eumaeus atala. The sequence goes on from JAFELO010000985.1 coordinate 129,768, forward strand.
CAGGGACTTAAAAACGTATTGATAAATGTAACCCTTTCATAAGTATTACACATAAAACCTGATACAGAATTATTCCTGTTACATTATGGAACTGGAGAGCAAGAGGCGCAAAGCGTTATTTTACGCCAATCTAAACTTTATTGGCTGTATCAGTTATTGACAATCATAAACTTCACTTTTGAAAGATTCAAAATATTATACTCTACTCAAGTTTCTTAACTTCAATATAAAAACGGAAATGAAAAACAAGTGTTTAAAACAATTTCTTCGGTTACCACCAAAGTGCCCGGTTTAAATGTGCCCTATAAGTATGAAACTTGTCAATCCGTCGTTAGGTGATGAAATGTGCCTTCAATAATTACATTGACGTATTCGTTTATTGTGCAACTATGGCTATGATTGACGACGACAGACGTGGAGTTCATCTCCAATTCGTCAAGCCTTTGTGATGACCCGTGCGTTTGGCAACACGCCGAAAGGTCGCGAGTTCAATTCCCATAATAGTGTTAAAGCAAATAGGCAATACACTGTAACTGTATTGTTGTAGTCGACGTTAGATCGCGTGTCAATTTTGGAGAATTCTTATTGGGTGTTTATTGTTAGGTGTTAATAGCATATGTTATAGCATCATAGCATATGTTATAGCATCATAGCATATGTTATAGCATCATATCAATTCTTATTGGGTGTTTATTGTTAGGTGTTAATAGCATATGTTATAGCATCATAGGTTGAACGTCATTTTATGACCATTAAAACCGCACGTGCATACAATCAATATGTGTTAGTAACACCAAGATTCAAAAATATTTTAACACCTACTATTCAATAAAATGTATACGACATTTTGTTTCTAAATTATCTCGTATCTCTCGTATCTCGTTAAATCTGAATTGCATCTGATTTCCGTTGATAAAGAGTGCTATTTTGTGATTAGTATTATATATTAGACGTAGTATCGAAATAATATATTTAGATACTACGTGTTGTATACATGTTTTTGAAACTGTCATGGATTCATAAATATGACATTGGAAGTGTTTACATTTTAATGATTTGGCATCATACAGTAACAGTTTATACATACTTTTGAATAGTAGATGTTAAGATATTTTTGAAAATGTGTCAGGTTTATATATTATTGCTCGTGGTTGTACTTAACGGATTCACAAATGAAGTGTTTTGCAGTCAGTGTGCTAATCAAGCACTTTTGTAGCTACTGACTAATTTAAAAGTGGCTAAACGCCACTTAGTTACTTACAACTTAAGAGTGACAACAATAAACAATACACGGTTCTAAGCTGGAGATGATTTAGCTTCCGTTTCACAAATTTAAAAACTCTTTTTTTAGTAAGGAGTTTATAAAACAAATATGTATAAAAGTTTCCTCGTAATGGTGAAATAATGTGTCATTAAAATAATTTGAATTATTTAACTGAGAACAGTTACATTAATGAACTGAGATTAATTTTGTTATTTGGGATGTTAGAATTACTTTAATTAAACGACAGACCTCTTTCCTGTTATCGAATGCGAAAAGAATTTTGTACTACCAACGGTTTGGCGGACAATTTAGCTCTTCAAAAAAACGTACATTTACAATTACATATGTACATACATTGCTAAATTGAAGCGTTTTACTCGGAGTACCGTTACTCTGTTTATCGTTGTCTTGTTAGCACTGATCGCTATACTATATGTGGATAGCTATCCAATATGGAAGAATTACCATCACGGTTTATTGATTCAATTCACAATTTTAAGGAGATCAATATTCTGGACTACAATACTATGTAACATCGCGCGAGCGTTTATGAAATCTAAACAATATTTTAGTTTCTATGTCAGTAACTGAAGGCTGATGATTGTTAAAGTACCAATGACGATCAACAAAATCTAGGTAACCAAATATTTATAATTTCTTCTTATTTTCTCATTACTGCCATTCCTGTGTAGCTTTCTATATAATCATCGCAGGAAAACGCTGAAACTGTTTTGGAGTAGTATTGAAATTTATGAAAAAAAAGGTGAGCATGGAGTGACCATTTTAAGTAGAAGATGGTATAAGATTGCAAAAGCAAAATATATCCAAGAAGAGAGAGGATAGGACTGCCATAGTGAAGCCTAGCTGCCAATCCCAAATGCTATGTAACTAAATGGATTAACGGTAATTGGACTTGAAGATGCTTTTCCACACTGTGCATTCACAAAAGTCGGTACAGTGAAATATAAGAATGGGGAATATGTTTTATCCATATATGGAGATCAGTGCTCGTTACTATCGAACAATATTTCTCGAGCACATGTTCTGGGAGGTGCCGAGTTATCGTGCCCGCCCCACGTCAGTCCCCGTATGGTCCTTCGGGCGGGATTCGTAATAATGTGCCCTTTTTGTGTATCCATTAATTTCCATCGTGTACTCGCTTATATTCGAGATGAATTTTTTTTGTTTTGCCTTGTTACCAATGTACATAATTTTGGGGACGCCCCATTTCATTATTGTATGTTTATCTTCTATTCAGATTGTCTAAGTAAACTAGCATGGTAATGATGTTTTTATTTATACAAACTGTTTTCTTTTCCAACCTATTACCTGTTTTCGTTCGTTATTGAATATAAGTTTCAGCGGACATTATCAAAACCCTGCGCTACGCTAGATGCGCCGTACAGACTTCTCGTCCTACACCTTAGTTTGTCACTTGATTAAATGTGACATATTTTGGAAGCCCATGGCGTCTGTCTGGGAGAGTCATGTCACAAAAGGAGTCCACGGAGCGGGCTAAAGATGATGTGGTAGTCGATCCGTCCCGCAGACGAAGGTCGGAAGTGTGGCGAAGGCGATACATTCAATTTAACATGCCTCCCTAAATTTGACCAGGGGTGTTGTGACTGTTTAGGAACAGGATAGGCTCCCGGCGTTGATACAGGCTGTCTTATCAGTACCGCGATTTCGGTGGAGTCCGGTCCTCTGCATGGCAAAGACCTCAGTATAGTCTACCTATAGTACCCGTGAAGTTTTAGGTGGGTATTTTGTTCATCCGTCTGCCCCTCGCACCCATCGGATTCCACCTAGGAACGGCGACGTAAATGAATTTCCCGCGACTTCAATTTTAGTCTTCCAAAGTGTGTCTTTAATTCCTAAACAAAATATAAGTTCGAGTGATACAATAATAAGTGACAATCATATTCTTGTTACAAACTACAAAGTTATAACAATTGATACATAATATCCAATTAAAAAGTTTATAATTATAATGATCTCACTCTTGTAATTAAAATAAACATCCTTACGTAGAATAAAAAGTATTTTTTACAGGTGCGTTATTATGTATGTTTACACAATTTGAGGCACTTATACTTTGAGGCCGGAGCCAAGTGGGTTTCTAAGTTATATAAAGCTAAAGCAGCGCCAAGCTAGATGTTGACGTCATTAAAAATAAAGAGCTAAAATATATGAGGTCCTTAAAGTTGTGGGATTCCAAGTTTAATCAGTATTGGGGAGGATACATTATTGGATTGTAAATAAATAAATATATATCTGGTCGAAAAGTACTTACGTCTTGTAAAACAGCGTGCATGATGACTGTGGCGCGTTTCGTGCGAGAATCGGGGTGTATCGGCCTGAAGGACGAATCCCATTTCGTACAGCTACATACACATATTCGGGTCTGAAACTTTAGCATCGGAATACAAAATTCAACTATTCCTTTTCTTACTTTTTAGTATAGACTATTTGAAGGCATCCCCGGGCCGCCGGCTTTGCGTCGTAATTTCTCTCCGCTCGTGTCTGCTGTCCCACAAGTATAGGAAAATGAGGAAATAGAGAGTGCCTTTATGTTTACGTACACACTTGTGCACGATGTTATATTCTGCGGAGATGGCTAGTCTCTATAGACATGGCCACTGTAGCCAAAATTTTGCCTAGACGAAATCATTACTTGTTTTTAGTTTTTGTTTTAGGTTTTCTTGAAAGTGATTTTTCTATCGAAGAAAAATGGATCGACGCTGCAACTCATTCGCAACAGTTATCACCTAATATTTCCTTTACTCGCAATATCGCAAAATTGTTTGGCGAAACTTGGTAATGAAAAATGTTACCGAAGTCCGCCTGACAAATATCGTCAAGTTTCCCCAACTGGATATTGCAGTTTTGTGTTTGTAGCACGTTCCCAAAGTGACAATAGATGCAACTATGAACAATTCATCACTAACTTTAATGTCTACAAAAGTTTCGCTACCTCGGGAATTTCTTACTGCTGTATGAAATTCCAAAGAAGTCGATGTTTTAATGTCGGTTTCCTTTTGAAATTTGTGTGGTAAAATAGGTCTTTAGATACGTCAGTGTGTTTGATTTAATGTGTCCATGACCCTCAGTGTTATCAACGTACAGAAGGCGTATGCCTTCTCAAAGTATGCTTTAATAGCTGATTCAGATTAATGTTGCGTAAAATAAAAATAAAATTGATACTATAGTTCGTTCAAATACGTCAGACTCGGCAAGAACCGTAAGAAAACACAACCTAAAAATATACAAAAGTTGTTACCATTTACGTCAGAGGCGAGCGCCAGTTCCTTGGTTGTTTTTTATCGGTTTGAACCAATTATTACATCACACAACCGATATGAGGCAAGTGATTGGGATCTGACAGCGACCGACATGAGTTCTGTACAGATGCTGACGTGCTGCGGCCCAGTAGCGTGGCTATCACTCAAGTGTCACGCAAAAACAAAGTGGATATGGACGCATGACATACGCTGTGCTAAAAACATTCGACGATTTTACCCTGGTATTTGTGTGTGAATTAATATTGTACTAGCGTACTCGGTTAATCGCATGGTTGTAAACTGTTGAATTATAAAATACTTCTCTTTTCTATAATAGCAAGACGATCGACATTCGATGCCGATCATCTTGTAACATTAAAAATGTGGGTTACATTTTCAACCCAGATCGCCTGTAGATAATGACGTCCTAACTGTTTTACGTTCGACCAGAACTCAAACGCAATGTATAACACTACAGCTATTGGCCAGTTTTTCTACTGTTTCACGGATTTCACCCATTTTAGTTATCTGAAGTATTATATCTGCCTAGAACATACATTCACACAACCTTCAGACTGTTGAGGATGATAACGGTATAACAACAAAGTAGCCTCATAATCTATTAGGATAATAATTTACTAAACTTTGCCTGTTTAACTTCACATACCGTAATATTGTAAATAAACGTTAGTGATTCGTTTTGATGAATATTAGATCACAACACTAAAATGCTCATCTCATCATGCAATATTTGCTGCCCCCAAACAGTAATTTCGACATAAGTGGACCATTTGACACTTGGCCCGAGGGTCGGTTGCCATGACGCCCGATAATCTGGCGCCTCTGGCTGATGGATTTTGGACCGGGAAATGATAATGGGGAATTAATTGGGACAGTTGGCTCCGGCTAAATGTATTCAAATTGTTTTCGAGTTATTGAGGCCCGGTGGGGCCCTCGACGGCTTCTACGTGACGTCATTTAGCTGTCAAACTAGCGAGATGGTAAATGAGCTTTGAATACAGGTATAGCTCTTTAGCTTTTAGTGCCTAGACTATCAATAGATATCAGAAAAAAGACTACCGAATCTTTTGTCGAAGTCGTTGTTGCATTGAAAACGAATTAGGCCAGCACGGTACGAACGGTGGTGAGGTGCGATTTTTTTTGTGAAAAATATAATAAATGGCAAAGTTAGTGGTATGTATGTTTATTGTTCTTCCATGCAAGAACTACTCGACGCATTTGGTTGAACTTTGCCTCAGACGTAGATTAGAATCTGGAATACAACAAAAATACTTTATATTGTGAAAATAATGAACGGCAGACGAGTAATGATAGACATTGCGCCACTGAAACTGCGGGGTACAGCTGATCTTTTATAGGTATATAATACATTGACTTCAAAACAGTCTGAAGAGTTGAGAAAGTCGTCGTCTTTAAACACCCGAACGTTTTCAATGTTAAGTTGATAACGAGCTGATTATGCAACCCCTGCGTAATTAACCAGCTATACACTAAAACCTTGCTCGGGAATCGCTGTATCCATCGATTTCTATATCCTTCAGTAGATTTTGAGAAAACATCAAAGGACTCGATCACATACAGACAGATAGTTTTTGGGGACTTACTTTCAGACTATGTGAACATGTTAAGTAGTGCTGCTACTGTCGTTCACATGCAGAAATAGATTTAGGGGATTTTAAAAATTTTGTATGAATGTAACATTAAGTATAGATAGAGTCAAAACTTTTACACGTCTACAATAACCCCTTAAACGTCTACACTAACCTAACAGTGCCATGGTGCCAGTAGAACCGGCGAAACAAACTTACTGACATGAGAATTACTTTCAATATACTCCCAGGGTTGGAAGTTTTTAGATTTGTTCACGCCAAGTTTCGTTGTATATTATTAATGCCACTAGGGCCCAAATTTTTCAATAAAACTTAATATATTACGATATATTAGCGGCATACGTGCCGCTATTTTAAATTAGCGGACGTTTCGGTGAGGTGAGATTTCCGTGGTGTGTGTGTGTGACGCAGTCCGGTGACAGCGAGTTAATAAATTGCTCGTTTGTCTAACGGCGTAGGCAGCTCGCATCGTGCGCTTTATACGCCGGATTATCTGCGGCAGTCTGTCGGTTTATAAGCTCATCTGGTAACGTATGTACCAGTTTTAATAGTAACATTATAGGGAACTACGAGATCCAAGTCATTGAGATGACAAATTTTATATTTTTCACAGGACGAGGATTTGGTCCAAAAGTCAGAATTGGATATAGATAAGCATTTTCGTCATGCTCTCTTGCGTTATAATGTCTCGGAGTGCTTGCGGTACGGATATCATCCGGTGACGCCGGACTAATAGTCAGATCGACTGTCCGTGAGAGTGTCTGGAATAGAAATTATAACCACGAGCTACGAGTCCAGGTCAATTATACTTCATGAGCACATCTGCAATAGAAATAAAAATCACGAGCTACGAGTCCAGGTCAAATAGATTCCATGAGCACATCTGCAATAGAAATAAAAATCACGAGCTACGAGTCCAGGATAAATAGATTCCGTAAGCACATCTGCAATATAAATAAAAATCACGATGTACGCGGTGAGGCCAAATAGAATCTGTGATCATATCTGCAATAGAAATAAAAATCACGAGGTACGGGTCAAGGTCAAATAGAATCCGTAAGCATGTCTGCAATAGAAATAAAAATCATGAGGTACGCGGCGAGGCCAAATAGAGTCCGTGAGCATATCTGCATTAGAAATAAAAATCACGAGGTACTCGACAAGGTCAAGTAGAAACGAATTTTTTCTCCTTTTTTTTCTTTTTAATTTAAATTTTAACAAAAATTGTGTAGGCCAAATATTTTGTTTATAAATTATGTGCTGTTATTAGTTATGTTAGATTAGTAGCTACTTTAGTTTATTGTTGTTGGTGTAACAGTGTATGTACATTTAATTATTTCAATAAAAGTCTTATTATTATTATTCCTATATTTTATAAGAAAGTAAGAGAAATATTATCGAATACAATCTTTTTATTCACAATGATTTTTCAAATGTATTTGCCGTCTTCACTTTTTCATTCGTTTAGATAGTACCGGCCTCGATTTAGAAGTTGATTTATTGTTTTTCATTCACTTCTCTGCTGGCCGTTTTAAGTGTATTATTTGAGATTTATTTTTTATGTTAGTCTCTTATTCCTTCGAAGAAATCGTGCTCATTATCAACGCGAGTCTACCCGCATAACTCGCGTTACTAGGCGTAGCTCGTAGATGGTATATTATCTTATGGTGTGCCTCGATAAATGTAATAGTGTAATATTTTTTCAAATCGAACTATTAGTTAACGAGATAACCGAAACAAGCAAGTCCTTTGGATTTGTACTATTAAGGTATAGATTAAAATGAGATTTTGATATAGACAAGGGGATACACAAGCAGCAAATTTTATCGTGACCACTTCGTGGCACGGCCTTGAAAACAACCAGATTACGCAGATGCATTGCTCTCTTTCGTTCCACCCTCGCAAATGAGCCAATTTTTCCCAACGGAGAGTTCGGACTCTCGGACAAAATTAACAGCACGAAAAGAGTCAGTTTAGCTATGCCGAACGGCTGCAATGTTGCATAACACTACCTCTTACAAAACACAAAAATAAACATTAAATTTTTTTATAATTACTTACTTCCAAAAGACAGATGTAAATTAAAAAGATAATTAATTAAAAAGAAAATCTTCGAAGCTTTGAAATATGTAAACTTCGTACAAATTATGTTCGAGTTTGTTTGTATAATTACTTCGTGTAACTACGAGAGATACATCGTGTTGTCATATTTTAAATGTTCTTAATTAATAAACTTGTTACGTCATTACGAAGTATGTTTCTACTTTTCCAATTGCCTTCATAGTTAACAATACAAATTCGACTTTAATGTACCAGTAATACCGTTGGAAATAAATAAATAATGTGCTACAAACGTGCCTCTGACAGGCGTAAGATGCTTTAGTGAATTTGATGTGTTCATAAAGGTGGGATGTTATCTGAAGGGGTCCACAATACGTCTTGGTAGTGGGTTTAATTAGGGATAGCATTGTTTATGCCGTGAGGATGGGAACCTGTTTTGAACAATTTGTGCCTACGCTTCCTTCTGTTAATAGATTGTGCTCTGTGAGAAGTTTTAGTTCACTGTATTGAGTAGATAAAGCTGGAAGTAATACTACTTTAAACATGAAATGTAAGGCAATATGTTTCACTCGCAGTTTTGTAATTTATAAGAATTTTAGAAATCCAGGATATAGGTATTTAAACGAATTTGCCTTATTTATATCTTATATCATTCATTATTCTGGGTATCAAATTGATAGACTGGGTTAGGAATACCATAATACGTCCCAAAGCAGGGATAACGGATGTCACTCGGAAGGTCGGAAAGCTGCCATGGCTAAGTGGGACTTGGCTGGTCACGTCTGCCGCATGTCTGAGGATTTCTGGACCAAAAGGATATATCTCTGTACCCCTCAGAGTGCGCGAAGACCACATGGTTGACCCCGTCTGCGATGGCGAGATGAGCTGGACTCCTTTCGAAATCTAACTCTTTTTCAGCCTCCAATTCTAAGTCCAATCTAACTCTTAACAGAGAGAAAAATATGAAAGAGCGTGGAAAAGCCAGCAGTTGGAAACGATAGGCTACGGATAATAATAATAACAAAGGTTACAATCAGTTTATAAACGGGACTAATAGTAAAAGATTTAATATCGCGTGAAGAAGCTTTAGAGCAACCGCGGTCACGAGTGGACTGAACATACTTAAATAAATAAGAGAGACGAACTTCTTAGCATTCCATGGAATAGTGCGGGTGCCGGGTCCATCATGTGGCAGAAGGAGTAAACCCCAGTAGCCCCGGGACTTGTGATTCCGGGTGTAGGTTTAAGAGGCCTCTTTGTGGTGATCATCAACACTCACTTTTACTACTCAAGTTTACCCCCCCCCCTGCCTAGCCAAATTTCATAGAAGCCTGCTAAAACAAACCGCGATAAAATCCGAAAAATCCGTTTTATTGTAACACAAATAACAATTGTGTTTGAGACACTTAAACAGAAACTTCCACTCATATCAGGCCAGCTTAACAGATACCAGACATATACGATTAGAAAACAACAAGACATCCAATTTAATAACAATGAAAAACAAGTTATCAGAAACTTAAAACAATAATCAAGAAACATGGAAATTAACAGTGACAACATATACGCTGTCAATGAATCTCTAGAACCTGCTGATTTGCATAACTTTTGGGCAGGAGAGTATGGGAATAAGCGATTAAACATAACACTGAAGCTAATTGGATCAAAACAGAAACAACTGGAAATATAGCTACCTCGGAATTGATATTTAAACACATTCACATTTATGTGTAAGAAGGTGTTATAATTAACTTACACAATTAGAAAGCACCAGGATCAGACTATATACATAACAATTGGTACAACAAATTTACACATATTCATGGATACCTCAATACATTTTTAAACACGTCCATTGATAATCCCAGCAAAATACTCCGCTACACTAAATCCGGAACCAAACTTATGATACCAACAGATTACAAGGAAATTACCAACCCAGCAAAATGTAGATCCATAACATGTTTACAAACAGTCTACAAAATTATTACATCCTGCATAAGCCACGTCGAATATAACAGTTTCTTGGCTGAACAAAAAAAGGGGAGCCGTAAGTTCAATCAATCCCGTAAAGAATAATTAATCATAGATTCTGTAATTTTAAAACATGTCCCAAAAAAAGGCTTATTTATACTCCATGTAGTAGTATACATGTACACTGATTATAAAAAGACATATTGCTCTGTTCCCCACTCGTGGCTATTACAGATTTTAAAAATATACAAAATACACCCAAATGTAATAAATTCATTTGGAAACACCACTCCTAACTCAATTATACAAACCAATTAAAATACAGAGAGGTATCTCTCAGGGCGATGTTTTAAGTCCTCTATGGTTTTACCTGGCATTATGTCCACTCTCAAACTTATTAAACTCGGCGTAAAAAGAAAACCACTTATGTTTCAGGGACAACAATTTATAGACAAATTATACCTTAAGCCAGTTGCTTTACATGGACGACATAAACCTCATGTTACTCTTTAGAATCGGGCCTTCTTATTAAACAACTTGACGAAAACGAAAGTTAAAAATATTTAGGGTAGGGTCTGTCACATCAAATTAATGGTCACATTAAGAAATCACCGAATGGATTAGAAAAGCCCTCCATGGAAGACATCGCCTTGCCACCACAATGTCGATAAAGAAGCGTCGAACGCATGGCTAAGCTATGGAGAACTCTTCCTCGAGACTGAAAGCTTTAGGATAGCGATGCAAGATCAAGCAATAGAGACCAGAAACTACCAACGGCATATAACTAAAATAAGAATAACGATACCTGTAGAAAATGCAAGAGCTCCCCAGAAACTATTTAACACGTTACAAGTGCATTCAAAGCAATAATTCAAACTGACTACAAACATAGACATGAGCAAGTTGCTAATATAATTTACCAGAATCTTGCTCAACAATATCATTTCATTACCGACTTGGACCGCTGCTATAAATACAAGTCCCAAGGTGTGCTGGAAAACATTAAGACTAAAGTCTATTTCGACAGAACAATCCTCACCCAACCCTCCAATATAACAGACTCGATATTACTCTAATAAATAAATCAGATAATACAGGATACTTAATTGACATAGCAGTCCTTAATACACTTAAACTTCAAAGGACCATATCTGAAAAACGTTCAGAATACATTCAATTAAAAGATGAAATAGCTATTGATGTCTTAAGTTTACGCGAATGTTAGTCATTACAATAAAACTACTTTTACGGATCTTATCGCGGTTCATTTAATTATTCATCTAGCCCGACGTTTCAGAAGCTTTACAGCAACCATGGTCACGGGGGGACTGAGATGACAGATTTCCTGATGTACCAAGATTTTATATAATTTATTTTAGTTGGTATATCAGGACATCTGTCATCTCAGTCCACCCGTGACAATCGCGATAAAATCCGTAAAAGTAGTTTTATCGTAATGAAATAGCTAGTCTCTGGCATCTTGAAAAGTAATAATAGTACAAATAGCAATATACTCCACAGGTGCTATACCGATACAATTGCACCAGTCATTAAGAACTCTGCAGCTATCAGCAAACACATATCACCTTCTCCAGAAAGCAGTTATTTTAAACACTTGCCGAATAGTAATATTTTTTACGAAAACCAGGAAACCATCCCAAACCAGGAATTAATTGTCTTAACAGTACCAACCAATCATTCGGCATAACATTAAATTTTTTATCCATCCGATGTGCTACTTGGCTTAGGTTTCGTGCATATCAGTACGTCGGTGGAGGAAAACCCAGAAGATGATAATAATAATAATCATAATCTTATTAATATAATATACTATACCATCTTCATTAACTAATAACATTTTCACTGTCAAAAAACAATTAATTTTCTGTTAATAAATATGCAGTAAAAGCGAGGAAGTGGGCCAGCTATTAAATACAAAGTAAAGTTTAAACCCGTGAAATAAACGTTTTAAGGTTCATTCAAGTTTGAGTATTCCAACGGCGGTAAAACCGCTGTCGCACGCAGATGTTATCTCGGGGAGACAATGATAAGAATTTTCATTGAACTGTTTATTTGCTGTTGGAGAGAAAATGGGAAGGGGACCGGACTTTTTGTTACACCGTAATGTAACATTATGAAACAAATTTTTAGTTCTTAAAGACACGCAGTGGCGCAATTATATCGTTTGGTGATAGGATATGTTAATTATAGAAAAGTATAACCAACGATTGTTATGTGCCTGCACTTTGTTCTGCCCGGTTGGTGGGATTTAAGTATCCGAATTATTGTTATGCAGATAAATAATAATAATAATAATAATATCTGTGGACTTATCACACCACGTCAGCCAAGTCCTGTACTAAGTACCGTGGACGTGTGTTACAGGTTCAAATTCTACGGAAATACACTTAATATTTTTATATATTTAAGAAATCTTATATATTTAAGATTTTTATTATAGAAATACATATATAAACATCCGTGACCTAGGCGGGATTCGTACCCGCGACCTCTGGCGTAACACGCGGACTAACCGCCACGTTACCAACTGAGCCAGCCAGTCATCAAGATGTCTTGCCCTCCTTTGTTCCTCCCCTTCAATGGGCCAATGGGTGCACTGTGTCCACTTGTATTGACTACTCAGGACTCGATCTGTTTGATAAAATACCTCTATTTATTTTGTACCTAAATTGCTATTATTCGCATAGGTCATAACTACGAACATTTAAAACATCGCCAAGAAACGTACGTCTTAAGTGCATGTAATGTTACATGTCATAATCATTCTTATTTTATATTTGACCATTGGTTCGTTTTATTTATTGTTGTTAATTTATAGTCCCAGTATATTAGTTTAATTATGTTTACTTGTGATGTCACAATGTAAAATATAATGTAGTTATTGCTGATGATTAATGAGTGTAGTGATCGGCTTAGAAGTAACATTAACATAAAATAACGAATCATGTGGTGTCCTGTGGAGTGTGAAATGTTGCATTTGTGAATTCAATTTTGGCGTAGGAATTAAGTTACTGTTCGGCGTAACAGGCGCCCTGGCAGCGGAGTGGATAGTGGTCACGAGAAAAAAAAAAATTTTTTTCATAGCACACAATTCCCTATTGACTTCACGCTTACCCTGTTTTTATTTAGGTTAAGGACGAAGGTTGGAATATCTTGGGAATACCTTTGAGTTAGTTTCTTTCCTACTGTTCAAGCTTTTTAATGTGAATGCACTTTTGGCGAGCGACTTTTGTAATAGTAACATATTTGCCTTAGTAAAATGTTAAGACCTTTTATTTTTTAACTATCATAACCCCGCTGTTTCACATTTGTAACTCCGGTCCCATAAGTCGTAGCGTCATGGTATATAGTCTATAGCGTACCTCGATAAATGGACTATTTCAATTCGGACCAGTCCTTCCTGAGTATTGCGCGTTAAAAACAAAGAGAAAACAAAGAAACTATGCAGCTATATATTATTAATAGAGACTATTGAAAGTCGAACACACTTATTGTCTGGTCTTTGTGTCTGATAACAAGAATAATGTTCACTCTGGCACGGCTGGCATTTGCCATGTTCGTCACGAATCGATATGATTGGGCAGCATTTACTTTTACCCACCATACTAACATGTCATAAAGCATACAATGCAATTTTTTTATAGCATAGGAGGGCAAACGAGAAATCGGAGACTTCCGCATAAAAGTTGTCTTGCATGCGTTGCACTCTCGCCTCCTCCCCTGAAACGGGCCACCGGCTACTCACAAACCGCACGAAGCGCGACAGCATAGTTGTCACTTTACGGTGTCCTATGAGCGAGAGGAACTTTCCTGGTAGTGCCGGGGCAATTTCCTTATATTCCTTACTGCAAGTGCAACAAGCATGATCCGTGTGGGAAGACGATCTCCGCAGAGCGGGGGATCGGACGTCTTAGTGTTCATTAGTATAGTAGTGAAACGTTACAGCATGATAATGAGAATGTAATGTATTTTTTAGAGTACTCTTACCCTGAATGTGGCCCCCGTACACACACAAATACATCTTAGTCACACATGACATAAAGTATTTCGTAAACCCGTGCAACTTTGTAATATATTCGTGTATGTATATACGGCATAACTTTCCACGGAACACGCCTACACTTTTGCGTCCTCTGAAATAAACAGAAGTATATTAAAAATGTACAAAAGTGACAAAAATAATAAACACTAGACTTGTAATATCGGAATAAATAAAACAAGAGTGCACTTGGGCTTAATAATACTAAATGATATTTATTCTTGCTGGAGAATGGAAATGCTGAAGAGTTAAGGCGCTCAGTTGAAGCGCAATTTAACTTGTTATGGACGCTCAGAGCTAAGTCGAAACAGTCCACTTGGTATTACCAAAGAATCTTTTTCCGCAACCGGCTTAAAGCGATATTTTGTATAAAACAGCATTGATGTAATATATCTTTATTATGTTTGATTTTTTCCTGGTAATGTGGGAAAGGTATTTTCACACCCTCACCGGTCCTGAATGGTGGCCAGCGGTGTGTGTAGCTCGCGGCAAGTTACAGTACCGAAAACACCAACAAAATTTTTGGTTTTCTTCAATTTTTTTCTCTACTACTGTTTCCTTATGACGTTATTATTATAACATCAACAACACATCTTCACGCCAGCTCCCTAATGCGGTAGGCAGAGAGAACGGAATGCATTATCATTTTTCAAAAGTATTTAGTGTACAAACACACCTTTTTACTGTTTTATTGTGTGTATAGATTAAGAGAGATATGTATCATGAGTGGACACTACAACACTATGACACTACTCTTACTTTGCGTTAAATATGAATAGATTATAACTGTGAATAGACCTATAGCACATTATTGTCCAATAATAGGCTGATAGGAATATGCAGCGTAACTATCTGCCATGTCTTGCTGTTTGATAACTCTATATGACGTCACCCTAATATACTAATTCATTTGTCTTCACGTAAAGATTTCAAAAGACGACAACTTTTCAACTTTAGGTTTTATACGAGTGAGTAGGTTGGTAATTGATATAAAATTACAATAAAACTACTTCTACGGATTTTATCGCGGTTTATTAAATTATTTATGTAGCCCGACGTTTCAGAAGCTTTACAGCAACCATGGTCACGGGTGGACGAAAACGTCGGGCTACAAAAATAATTTAATAAACCTCTATAAAATCCGTAAAAGTAGTTTTCTTGTAATGATTAACATTCGCGTAAACTAAAGACATCAATTGATATAGAACCTAAAAAAAGCGTTGGACAAGGTCAATACGGGTATACTTTAGTTCTTACGGAGTCTTTTTTATACTACAAGATGGAAAACGAGCTGTCGGAGCCTTTTGGTGACTACCCACGCCCATAGACACTCACAAAATGTTATGCATATGAGTTGCCCGCTTCCCTCCTCCCCCTCGAATGAGCAATCAGAAACTTCCAATCAACGGAACGCTACAGCATCAACTGTCATTTGGGCGCAGCATCCTGTGAGCGAGAGATGCAACCCCGATAGTGCCATCCCAATTCGGCTGCACAGCAGCATGGCGCTACCTCTTGACCATATTATAGTGCGTCCCGACAAAGTGGACGTGAATCTATTAATCATAAAGCATCTAGGACGAAATATAAAGAAGTGCAAATAACGCGGACGTTCAATGCGGCGCTGGCGGTATACAGTTTTGAATATTTTTCTTTCTTTTAACAAGCCCCAACTGTTAGTCGCGTTGTCTTTATCTAGGTAAATTTAACTTAGG
>JAFELO010000985.1:145828-166179 GCA_017140195.1 Eumaeus atala
GTAGACATACACACGCCAGTCCTATAAGAGGGTAGGCGGAGAAAACACAAACAGACACTTTTACGTTATAATGCTATCCTAGCCGAGTTTCGGCGACGGCGGCCATCTATTGAGATGGCTATTGAGATACTAACCATCTGTGCAGGACATGGTAGTGCACAAGTGTGCGCTCTTAAGGGCACTCTCCATTTTACTACTCTGAACCCTGATGGGACGGTAGGACACGACCGGGGAGAGATTAGGCGCTGACAGTTTAACAAGGGGGTGCAACATAATCAAGTGCGCGATTTCGGACAGTTATTGGACATTAAAAAAATCCAATAACATTATCTGTTCGACCCGGGACTCGAACTCATGACGGCATGGTCTGAAGTTCAACATGCTTACCACTAGATTAGGCAGTTAATGTTCTATGTTATAAATACACACCACCGGTCGTCGGACTGATTATTATATCGAGAGAACTGAATATTTTAGTTTTTACCCTTGAAGATCGAGGGGAAAAAAAATAAACTACACATTTTTCTTTCGAACTTTACACCATTTTGACTAATTGTATCCGCATCAGGGAATGTTGGTCTTCAAACTTCAAAAGGCTTGGATATCGAATATCGGACATAGTAGAAGTTTGTTACTAACTTTTCTCTCTCCGTTTACATTTCTCGATTTAATTACATTTAATTGAGGTTCGTAGTAGGGGATAAGAGATCGAAGCGAAATAGCTGTAAACGTTTATTTGTGGATTATAGGCGACATATTGGAAATAAATAGAAGTGTCAAATTAATATTGTCTTTCTTGGAATAAGAAGATTTCCATTTTCACGTTATCTGTACTGAAATTAGGTCACTCCTAGCAATCGGACTAAAATCGGCGCGTTTCGTCGATTCTTCATCGCCTTATTTAAATTATGATATTGCTTTGCCAATGGATCTTCATGTAGACATTCATAAAAATTATGTAGTAGAAGTAGTTATAAAAAACTGCTACCAATTCATAATAAACAAAGTAATTAAAAACTGATGATTACTACTGTTAGAGACTAGGTTCTTTTCCACTAAACAATTCTTTCTCCTAATCATTTTCAAAATAATTTATCATTATTGATGTCTCATGTTTGCACGGATGTTACTCATTAAATATAAAACTACTTCGACCACACCAGTCCACCCGTGGTAATGGTTGCTGTGAAGCTTCTGAAACGTCGGGCTAGTTAAGTCATTAAATAAACCACGATAAAATCCGTAAAAGTGTTTTATTGTAATAGGTATATATTACATTACGTTTGTCTATTAATCCACAGTTATGTCTCTACAAACTAAAAGTAATACCGTATGTATTAGGCGAGTAAAAAAAACTTGAAGTACTTCGTTTATACATTAAGTTGTCACTCCATAAAAACTACAAAATAATTTGGTCGTAAAATGTTGCCAAGAAAATATATGTGAAGCTATTTGATCGTTTTTTAACTGCTTATTAAGATATCCATCACAGGAAGTGGGTGTGTTGGGAGCTAGGTAATGGTTGTTCGTTCGTCGTCTGGGTGGCACAAACTCCGTAACAAAACCGACTTCCGAGTCGTGAAAATGTATGAAAATATTATACGGAATATTTAAAATATTTATTCTTTAAATATTTATTGTTTCTCTCACACTACCAAGGTATCTTAGTGACATGCAAATATCCTGATTATATTATAAAAAGTCTATGTATAACATGAGGAAAACATTTTAATAGTGTTTATTTTTCAGATTATTCTGAGCATACATAATATTGTCCGGGATCGGAATGCGTCCGAAGTGGCCATAGGCTTGCCACCTATGACATCATGGGCTTCAGTACCTTGGCTAATCGTGGGTGTGCTAGTATATCTACTGAACTTACGAGTTGTGGATGTACTAGCACACCTCTGCCTACTCCTACCTACTCTTCGGTGATAATAGGCGTGAAGGTACTTTTTTCTATAAGGAAAACAAAAAATTACGTATCGAATTGTATATAGTAATTTTGCTGTCTTGCAAAATACTGTTATTTTTATATGTAATGTATCTTACAACTTAGAAAGACGTACACCTATCCCGAAAAAGAACGTTTATATTTTATAATCAAGCGTTTGTACGTAAACTAAAAGAAAATGTAAAGAAAATTAATTATACATTTTACAATAATTCTATTGTTATGCAATGTTCAATGTTTGTGAGAAATGTTCCATCTGCAAATAAATTTCTATGCAGCAAATAAAATTATTAAGAAAAGATTTGTAGTTAAACGGAATTTAGACTTTACCTTAATCGCATGTCAGTAAAATTAGAACTTAGCTTAGAGGTAAGAACGTAACGAGAGGTCAGAAATAAATTATACTTTTCAATAGCGTTGCAATGTTTAAGATTACAATCGTTAATTTTCATAATAGGTTGTTGTTATTGTAAAGATTAATTATGATTGTGCCTAGTACTTACATACCGCCTTGAGAGAATTTGATGATTTGGCATTTAAAAGAAAACAGTCTTATTTCGTGCAAATGTTGCAATGTTTCTGATTATAAATATTAATTTTCATAATCTACTGTTGTTATTGTCTAGATTATGTTTGTAGATAATTTTGGCAGAATTTGATGATTCGGCATTTAACAGAGAAGAGAAATATTTCGTCTTTAATCTGCGTTGCGATTTGCTGAAAAATTTGGCACGTCGAACAACTCTTTAGGAAATAGCGAATAACAACTAGTCATTTTGTTATAGCGTCAGGACAAAAGAAACTGTTTTCCTTCAGATATTATGCTTTGTTATTGTAGATCACCATGCAATCACTTAACGGTATCTTTTATGTTATTTTTTTAACTTCTTCGATATGTTAAATTGTTGTAAATACGTTATTCTTCTCACTAAGAACTGAAAAAATGTGTCACTTTATATAACACGAAAAAACTTTCCAGTATTCTGTAAAGGAATACATTTTTCTATAACTACTCTGGATTTGCACTAAACTGAAAATTGTCCATCATAATTTTAACTGATAGCTTATCTATTAGATATTGTCATTTTTGCTAAACATAGAAGTACCTTTCTTTGTTTATTTAGGCACCTATCAGTTTGTTAAAAAAAATTATAGAGAACGACAAAAGTTGGTCGTGTTGTCCACTCAATCTCTATAGTTTCCCGGGACCGCCCGCGGGACCAATCTGGCGATTGGTTGAAAACTTTAATTGCATCCCGCTTCAGAGTCCTCAGGGAAGATACCGCGACTTGTAAATGTATCGAGTGGTTTAATGTGACGAAGAATGCCAGTGACAATACGTCAAAGCAGCATTGTTAGGCCGTCGCAATCGTGGAAGTATGTTTCTGTCACATAACACAAGGTGAAACGTCGGCTATGTTGTCGTGATTTATGCGGTGCACTTGTGTCTTATGACAGCTTCGTGTATCTACCGTCTACTATACCTGCCATCGGACCCTTTTCATGACGACTATCGACGGCCTATAACAATTGCTTAACAGCCTTAAACAGCTGACGCCTATGGCAGGTCCAATAAGGCCCCGACGGCCATGAGATGGGGACACATTGTGTGTGTCTTTTTATCATATGTTTTATTGTAAACGTAACTCTGATCATCTAAACCATCTAATTGCCTTCTTTTTTTTTGTAGAAACAGCAGAGGGCAAACGAGCAACTGGAGTATTTTTTACAACAAGTGACGCCCATGAATATCCACATAATTACTTTGCCCATGCTTTGCCCTCCTTTACCCCCAATGGGCTACCGGCTGCTCACAAATCGAACGAAACGCAACACTGAAAATGTAACTTTACGGCGGTATTATTTGAGCGAGAGGTACCTCCCCGGTTGTGCCGACCCTATTCCGTCGCATAGGAGTATGTAGTGTCATACACCATGTATGGCACTACCTCCTCCTATACAGAATGGCCACTACCTCTTCTTAAAACCTCTGCAATCCAGAAGGAAACCCAGGCTCAATCCTAGATTAGGTCGATTACACGAATCCGGATTTCCTCACGATGTTACGATATATCTGCAGATAGATAATCTCTTTGTTTAGTAAATGGTGAAGGTAGGATAATCATAAATTTGTAAGCCACGTTGTCAAATCAACCCAGTAAATCCATTTCCGTAGCGAATATATAGCACAAAGTATTGATGTCTATATCTGAATGGGCGATACGTGGTCAGTAGATCGATAGCGAATCTAATATGCGTTTTGAAGCGTGAAATTAGCGAAGGAGTGTCAAGATGGCGGCCGGTTTGAGAGTGGAGACGGAGTAATTGTTTAGTGCTAACGACCCGTGGTGCCTTTACTAGATTAACATTGATTTTGATTTCAATGCCAGTAATGTATTGTCAGTATTGTGTTGAGTAATTTGGCCCTATAGCCTCGGTGGTTAGGGTTCAAACTTCCATGCCGTCAGTCCAGGTTTGAAACCTGCCGTGTACCCATGAGTTTTCTAATAGTACATTTTCTTACTTTTCCTTTATTCGATTCGTGTAATCGATTTTGACCTGACATTGGATCGGGTGTGGTTTCCATTCAGAAGTGCAGAGGTCAGAGGACAGTGTGTAAGCTGGCGCCCTCGTCATATCCTTTAGCTTAAGTCGCCGATTCCGATATCGTCTAATGCCGATACGGGATAAGGCTAATCACCCCTGTCTTTTACCGGAAAAAGTAAGGCGAAGAAGCAACATTGGCCGTTGACGCCAACTGAATCGTGAAGTTTTAAATTTATGTTGTGTGAGAAATGTATATTATTATGTGTAGTAGATGGTGAGTGAAGCCACTACCAGAAGGCAAGCTTGCCCGGTCTTGGGGCAATTGTACAGTCTCGCTGACTTAGTTTTGTTTAGGAGGCAATTATTTTTCGGACCTAAACTTGTGATGTTCTATGATCGCTCGTCGGACGACGAAACTAGGGGCATGGGGGTGGCAAACGAGATACCGGAGCCATTTGCCGACCACCAATACCCATAGACATCCGCATAAATGTAATGCCGAAGTGTTTGTAGATCACTCACCAGGTCAAAAGAATATAGCAATATAGCAAGGTCTGGTATGGACGCGGGTAGTAGGAGATCGTCCTGGCGTTCACTGAAGAGACCTATCCATCATCCGTGATCCGATAAAGGCTGACGTTGATGGGGATGATGATAATTTAGAGTAACTCACCACTGATGCCCAACCACAAAGGTGCGGATGAAGCCTCGCTCATGAGCTAGTTTCACAATATACATGTCAACAAATTAATCTCTTTCAAAGTGACTTCAGGTCGATTACATCAAAGCTGGGAATGCTCATGGGAACAACCAAATAAATGAACATCAAACGTGCCTTTTGTAGGTAGGGCGATATCGGAATAGATACGAGCTGGAATAAAAGAGAGAGAGAGAGAGAGAGTGAGAGAGATTTCCCCCGAGGACGAGGCCTCCGCTGTATAAACGAATTTCCACCATATTGTATTTCGTTGTTTTGATGTACGACACGCCTGGATGTATTATGATAGATTAAAAACAATATTTTTTGCTATGAGCATTGTGCACTGGTCGTACAGACCGATGAACTTAGCAATGTCCTAGGGCACGGGTCGCTTTTGGAAATACGAACTGTTGATCAATCATAAACCACCTCACGCACATAACACGACACGACATCGCATATAACACGACAGATCTAATTTTAATATAAACATCCAGAAGACTCTAGACAGTTGAGACCGCGCCTGTAAACAATTACCCCTCTCTTTTACCGGATAAATGTTTTTGGCGTACCAGCGAACCCGAGGGAAGCTCGGTGGTTATGTGGGACTCACAGTGCAGAAAATACCACTGAATACCAAATAAAACATCGAATGGTGTCCCATCACATTTGCATTGGTGGAGTCGCGGGTCAGCATACTTCCGTACGCTTTAGAGTGATTCCGTAAAGACTAAACCATCACCTTTCAATGACACTGTTAAAATCCGTCCTCTCCATGAGTCAGTCGTTACCTCAGCGTCAAAGCCATTTTAGCCACGTGCGAGTTGCCTCCGACGTCAGAGCCGGAGAAGGAAGGATCTCTCGGTCCCTCTAGTTGTTCAAACAAAGTCATATCGGGATCCATCATCCCATCTGCGGGAGAGAGGGGTTCAGTCCTTCTTTCGACTCCAAACTTAGTCTCGACGCCAGACGTGCACACATATCAATCCTATGAAGCTGCATCAGGTTCCTCTTCGCTCCCACATCATAATTTCAGGTCCGAAAACAAGTGTTAAAATAAAAATCTAAGTTCTACCTAATTGCATATCTTGGACAATTGCCAGCTGATATTCATGATTGGAACATGGCGAGAATTTGTTGAAGATCTGTTGATTGGCTCCGTGTGAATATCACCAAGCTGTTCAATTTAGGTCTTATTGCTCACCAGGACGATGTTATCGCAAACGCCTTTCGTGAATGCCAAGTGCGTTGGAATAATACTATCAAAGATCTACATTGTGTTATTTTGGTGCGCTCGTCTGCAGATTAACTATTGAAGTTACTTTATGAATAAAAAGCAGAATCTATTTTTTCTTATTCGATAGGTAATACGATATGTGTTTTACAAAATACACTTTTAGTACAGTTTCCATACTGCATTGCAGCTGGGCCGGCACGAGTGAACTTCTTGCTCACTTGATAGAGCCTCGATGTGACAGGTATGCTGTTGCGTTTCGTGCGGTTTGTGAGTAGGGAAGAGGAAAGGAGAGCAACGCATATGCATGACAATAATGCGGATTTCTATGGGCGTCGGTAGTCGTCAAAAGGCTCCTATTTCTCATTTGTCCCCCCTATACTATAAAAAAACCACACATCGATTGTGTACGTAGGCACTTATTTTATTCTACCGAAGTTGAAATAAAAATATCGACGTATATTTTTATTTAAACGTGTCTTTTTATAAAACTTGTCGATGAAATTAAGACCAGCAAGTCTGAAAGACTCACTTCTGGCCGCCACAAACACACCGGACTTGTCATTAGGGTGTTGCCACTGTTGTTTGCCTATTACCTAACTATTATTAGTCGCTCTACTTTCTTTTGTTATTTGTCCTTATCCCGTTACTATATCAGATGATATAATCAGGTTCGAAAACTTTCTTTTTATAGTATAGGGGGAATAACGAGAAATCGGATTATCTCAACGACTACCAACGCCCATGAACATAAACATAATGTTGCCGATGCGTTGCCCTCCTTTTCACCTCCCCCCAATGGGCCACAGTATGGGCCCAAAACGGATACTTATACTTGGGGATTTGACAACGGTGTCATTTTTTACACAGAGCGACCGCCATTTGATCTCAGTAATCCAGAGGGGAAACCAGACCTATTCCTAGATTAGGTCGAATTCTAATACACAAATCTGGGTTTCCTCGCGATTTTTTCCTTCACTCTGCACTCAGAAAATGTATTCGAGTTAGTAAAAGATCATTGGTACCAGGTGGAGTTCGAACCTGGGCCACTCGGATGGAAGTTCGAAAGACCAACCATAATACCACCGAAACTCAGTCTTTGCACCAGCTGGTTTAAAATTACTATTAGTATGAGTACGCGTATATCAATGGATGTAAAGGAACTTAGAAACTGTGTGTCATTCGAGAGCCCAAACGAAGCCTCCTGGGCGTTGATGCGCAAAAATTTCATTTAACCTCTTTCTACATGTTTCGTACTCCGCCAACGTACGAAACGTAGCGCGACAGACAGACACGGAGTTTATACGCGATAATACTTTATCAAATCTACATACAGTTTAGTTTTTGTATGTATAACACATAAGTTTGTAAGAGGTAGTGCCATGCTTGGTGTATTACACTACATCCTTCTATACAACGGAATTGGGCCGGCACGACCGGGATGGTGCCTCTAGCTGACTTGATACCGCCGTAAAGTGTCGTAGCCGTTGGCCCATTGGGGGGCGTGGGGAGAGGTGAAAAGGAGGGCAATGCATCGGCATAATCATGCCGATGTTCATGGGCGTCGGTAGTCGTTGAAAGGATCGGATTACTCGTATGTCCCCCTATACTATAAAATAATAATAGTAATAATATTATATTAAATAAAATAGTTATTTCTTGTCACGCTCTAACCTCAGGACGTAGAAGAAAATTGAAGAGAGGTTTTTGAAGGAAATATCAGAAGAAGGATCAGCATATGTGATCCCAGTAATCTATATTATATATATAGAAGAAAGTCGTGTTAGTTACACCACTTATAACTCAAGAACGGCAGAACAGATTTGGCTGAAAATTGGTAGGGAGGTAGCTTAGAGCCAGGATGGACATAGGATACTTTTTATCCCGTTCGACAGCGTTCCCGTGTGACTTGACATGAAACGTCATTCACTATAAAACGTGGTATAACAAAAAAGAATCAGACTTGGAATGACAAAACGCAAATGACAGCTATGTAATTGACGTAAAAGGACAGCTATGTAATGACGTATGGATGACAATTTGATATTTGTAAGAAATCAATATTAATAATATTTCTATTAAATAAATAATTAATCCACTTCGGATTGAAGTGAAGTGAAGTTTAATTAAAAGTGAAGTGAAGTTTAATTAATAATGCCGCGACCAAGACGATCGAATCTTTCCCGACAAAGCCGTAATGCAAGAAGAATACAAAATACTGCAAATGAAAGGACTGGAGAAGAACAAGAAATTGCACGTGAACAGCGCCGCGATAGTATGACTCGACTTCGTGGTTCTCAATCACGAGAGCAAAATGAAGCAGCCCGTGAAACAGCTCGGTTGGCAATGCAGAATCGTCGAGCGAACAACACAAGGCAACAAATAAATAATTTGCGACGCAGAACAAGATATTTAGGTGATATGAATATACATAAACATAAAGACACCTAAATTCTAAAAATAATAATTTGTGTATGCTCCATTAAAAGATTTTCTTTCTTTGCTTTCAGGTAAGCACAGCTGATCTACTAGGTTAACGAATTGTATATAACTTTGAAAAGGTAAAAGTAAGTTTTATGTTCCTGTATGAAGTGTTTGAATTATAAAACCGATGTCAAATCTATTAAAACTCTTTACCATTAGCAAAAACAATATTTTTTAATTAATAACTTAAATGGTTCAGCAGTACAGCTTTGTTAGAAATGTCAATTTTATTTGCAGAAGAATAAAAGCAATTTCATTAATACTGCGCCGCAAACAGACGATACAGAAAGAGTTATCACCATAAAATGTTATCTGCAGAAATAACTTCACTAACTAGAGGAACGAAACGAGCTCCGCGTTCGGTGGATACTTTGAATTAATCTCATGGTTAGAGAACAATACACAACTTAGGGACTAGTTTTAACGATTTGTACTGATTATCGGGAGTTTCTTTTATGTAGAAGTAGATTCTTACCTTTTGTTAGATAACAGAAGTGATGGTTTATGTGAGAGAGTGGATAGAGATAGATTTGGTCGTTGATGGCTATTTCATGATGCAAATGTCCGATTGCTTACTGACGGTGGTCAGAAATCATATTTAAATGTATTTTTATATCTCTCAAGTGTCCCCTTGCGTCTGCTATGTCTGTCTTAGTTTATGAACAGAATCTCTAGGCCTATTAGGTTACTAGCTAGCGGTTATGTGCATACGTTGCTACTTTATAAGCTATCTGGACTATCGCAAGCCGCACGAAAGGGATAAACATAGCTTTACGTTGATGATAATAAGTGTGAGTTCCGTACTCGGTGGGTAGCTATGGTACTCTTTTTTACCACTTACACAGGTTAGCAGTTTCAGGAAGAGATAGTGCCATGCTGCATAGGAGGAGGTAGTGCCTTGCATCGTGCATGACACTACATCCTACTATGCAACAGAATTGGGCCGGCACGAGCGGAGAGATATCTGATTCACATAACACCGCCGTAAAGTGACATTGCCAGTGTCGCGTTGCGTGCGGTTTGTGAGTAGCCCGTGACCCATTGGGAGGGGGCAGAAGGATAGCAACGCATCGGCATAGTAATTGTTTTCATGGGTGAGAAGGCTCCGATTACTCGTTTCCCCCCCCCCCCCTTTTCTATAAAAAAAAGTAACACCCAGGGTGTTTTGCGATGGGTTTATCTGTGGAGTAAAAAAAAATCTATTCTCAATTCAACTTCAAAAGTATTTCGAAGTTCCAAACATAAATAATTGATGAGTAATTTCGAACAAAAAAAACTTTGACACAATTTCGCATCTTCAGAAAATCTGCTAAATAAATAGTTGGACGATTCAAAAAGTGAGATTGTAAATCGCATAGGCAGCTCTGGGTTCGCGCTAGTCGAGGTAGTACAGTGTTATACGCCCGCCGATCCCCGTTCCAAGGTACAGCTCATAAATTCACCTCCGGACACCTTTTTCTACTCGCGCCGTCGTTATTGAGTTATTGTGATGTTCCGTCGCTGTTTTGTTTTCACGGAGCGGTGCCAGTGTTTTGTTAGATGCAATGCACACAGGCGTACATACATATTAATTGAACCCGGATACACCCAGGATGGCCGTCATTCCGTTTGTGAGAATATTTCAGGTACTTAGGCATTATTGTGAGGAATAAATACGCGACCCAGGAAGGTGTTCGTTCTAGTGCATATATCCATGACAATGATGCGGATGTTTATTGGTGTCGATATTCAGATGGCTTAGACTGATTGCTTCCGACGGCTTGTCGTCATAGGCTGTTATCAAATAATTTAAGTGTTCATTTGTCTGTATGTGACCGATTCTCCCTAAATCTACTGGCCATACTGACCGGATTTTCATGCGGTTGTCACCCATGGATAGAGCGATTCCCGAGGTAGGTTTTAGTATATAACTTGGCCCCTGTTATTAACGAGGCTTGGGCAGTCCCTAGCGATAGCGTAGCACATAACTGAGGAGGAGGAGGTATTATGTATGTTATGTATTCCTGGTAGCAGCTGTGCTTATTAGCTAAGAAAACCTTTATAGTACTGTTGTTATATTGTCTACTGGATCCCCTTCTACTGTAATTGTGAATTGTGACTGATGGGACCTTGGTGAATATGTCACGTTCCACCGCTGTCCATCTCTAAAAAAATCCACGATCTGCATTGCAACCGAATTGGGCTGACACGAGCAGACGAGCTCATATGATACCGCCCTTAAAGTGGTGGCTATGGTATCGTTCGGCTGCTTCTTCTTCACTTCGGCCTGCAGTTTGTGTGTAGCAGGTCCATAGATGGACGAAGTGATGAAGCTCAGCGTATCTGCATTTGCGTTAACTGTTTGGATGTTAATGGACGTGAGCTAATGGGATAAACAACTCTCTTCAAATGCACGTCTATCCCACTATTTACTACTCGCCATATGCATTAGAAAATGAACTATGATCGCAAAATTATTTATCCTTTTTTGTAATTGTAGTGTTGCTATAGTTTGCTTAATCTCTATTTTAAAGCATAGCCCACAGTTTCACGAGAATCACTCTTTTTTAGGATGAAAAGTTGTTTTTATCCGTTCCATAATTTTTGTGTGAAAGAGCAACAAACATACTTGAGTATTTATTACAGTATGGTTAAAAGGTTCCTTGTTAGATGCGCTAATCTTCGAAGCGAGTTCGTTTAACGTTATATTTTAATTAAGAGTGAGTGAAACCAAGGGGCATAACTACAATATTGTAATCGTGAAAATATTTGAAGTCATGATTAGGAATGGCACGAAAAGGGACTCTAAGGGCTCTATAAATAAGGTGGAAATTTCAAATAATATTAATAGAATTCATGAAAATATAGGGGTTGAGATGAGTCGACGAAAATACTTAAGATGAGTTTAAGCTATCGAAACTAGAACAGTCATCTGCATAGTCAATTTCTTTGCATAGTCATGGGGTTTCTACCGAATTCCCAATTTGAATATCCCTTTTTTGGATAAAAATGGAACTGAGTTTTGAAGAAAATAATTATTGACTGCACTTATGCATTATGTTAATAATATAAGGATGAAGAATTTATGCGTATTATAAAACATAGCCCCCAAAAGTTTTTTTCTCTATATGATCAATTTTCTCAAGATGTTCTGAATGTATTTTCATGCGAATTTCACCATAGGGTAGAGTTGTTCCCGAGGAAGGTTTTATAGTGTATAATTTGTTAAGGTATCAATTCATAAATGGACAAAGCCGGGGAGGATCTTTTGTATACCATCATGAGCAGCAGCAGTAACCAGAGGACATCCACTGCTGGACACATCTGCCTTCAGAGAGCGTCGCAGGTCGTAAATTTAACATAGACAAGCTGCTTGCAACCAGATGCTCCAAGCTATCTTGACCAGATCATCAGTCCAACGGATTGGAGGCAGTCCAACTAGTGTAACAGAAATATAATTTCCTAAAAGCTAAAAAGCTTACTAAATTGATCGTCAGCTTTAAAACAATAGAACAGGGAACAAAATTCCTATCGCGCCACAAATAAAGTCATTCCACAAATATAATTTGAACCATTTCAGTGACCAGACTGTCATAACTTGTGTGCATTGTACGTTGGAGCTGATAACATCGGTAGGCACTAACTGGGTTATGAGGGCTGACGGCGACGAAAGTTGCTATTTTTATTTCGAAACGGCGAAGCATGAAAGTTCTTGGTGAAATGAAGTTTCTGCTATTAATGTAGAGTGTATAGTAGCCGGAAATTTTTATATATCGATATTTGAAGGTTATAAAAGTAATTGTCGTTAATCCATCAATAATTTCATTGTATATCTGTGAAGGCCAAAACGGCCAACAATTCAATCTGGATTGAATGTTCCGAAAACTGAAATTATAAACCCCGCCCCCCCCCCAAAATCAAATGTTGATTTTTAAATTTAAGACTTTGTGGCTACCAGACTTCGTTTCTATATGTTTCTCAGACCTTACCTCAATTACAAGTAAAAGAGATGGGTACCCGTCACCATAAAGTTTAAGTCATGGCGGTGTATCAAGTTGAGAAATGTTGAAACAGCCTAATGATCGAAATGTACGAAATAAATATTTATATCGAATATGGAATTTAAAAAATATAAAGGAAGACCATAATAAGATGACTTAACCTCAGGGGAAACAAGCTGGAGAAATACGATATATCATTTGCAAAAAAAAGTCCGTCTACATATTTTCATAACGCAAAGTTAAAGATGAGTTTTCTTTTGTAAATATTTCTCGCATCCTATTACAGACTTGAATATTGAGATATAAAAATAATATTAGCGCATATCCGGGTCACCTATTGTACAGGCACTTGGCACCGTTCCAACCATAGGAGCCTTTACTGGATTGTCGCATCTGAGTTTTTTTTTCCCCCAGTGATCTCCGAAGCGAGAATGCAAATGATTTATCCGCCGGTCCTCGGGCGTGGCTAACGAATTTCATTGTTTTTTATGCGACCACGACAAATTCATTGGCTGCTTTGTACTGACCAATTTGGGAGTTTTATTGTCTGGTATTTGATGGTCCTGAAAAGATTTTATACATAAAATTATAAAATAATTAATTTAAATTTATCTTAGGATGGTTTGCCTCTTGAAGTTTTATCACATATAACCACTGTGTGTTAAAACTTTCGCATAACCTTCCATACGATATGCAAATGAGTAGATAGGTGAATGACTGATTGCTTACTTCACAGTAAAGAAATTAAATTACAATATATAATAAAAAAAAGTAAATTACAATCCTTTCTGGTATGAAATCTATCCATGTTTTCGGCTACTGAAGAAATTTTTTTGTACCTGAGGCTCATAATAAACGTGTCAATATCCTTTCTCCAGTAACCAAACCCATAGAAAGATAGAATATTGAGAACAGCCGTTAATCGTTACACGAATAATCCACTGGCCGTTGCATACGGCTTACCTGACGTTGCCGATATTTCTGTGTCAAAATTTAGACTTATCGACATTTATTTTATCTTAGATGGATCAAGTGCAGCGCTAAAGTGGAAAAAAAATATTCAACGCAAGACATATAGTTTAACGATATCATTTTCATTTAACGGTTCCCGTTTGCCTGTTATCAAGAAAATGGGGAAAGTCCTGCTTCTCAATAAATATATAGTTCATACGTAAAAAAAAATACCATCCCTTTATGTAACAATTGCCCGAATGGAAGAATCCGTTATTTGGTACGGTCAAAGATTATATGGAGAACATGTGCAGAAAACCAATATTTTAATTTATGCGCATTTTTTATTTTTTGTTATTTTTTATTGAATATAATGTATTTTTTATTAAATAAACAATTTTATATTTAATAAACTACAGAACTTGTGTAAGACACGTTTTATAATGAAAGTGTCAACTGTGAAACATACTAATTTAACTTTCAGGTTATTTTTTACGCAAAGGTTTTACTTTTTTTACCATTGTGATCGAATTTTGATTGCCGGGCAATCACTAGTTGCAATAAATGGAGCTATAAAAACTTGTTCACGTGTTTGTACTGAACTCGTGGATAATCCGTCTCAATCCATATGTTATTTTTTTTTTCACGCCACGTTAATTTTTTAATACAAAAATGTGGTTAGACTATAATTTTAAAAGGACAAAAGGCTTCTCTAATTACGATTTCCCATACCCGTGACCCCGTATTTCTAGTCACCACGACGTCTAATTTGAGTATCATGGTTTTAATCATTGTCTCATCATGTGGCTTTACGGTCAGCGGGCTCTTCGTGGATATTTAAAAATGTAGTAAAAGTCTAAGTGGCGTCATTTGTGTCCGGCGGACGGGTTGATGGCAATTTTTCATGGTTTGTTGGTTTGACGCTGCCACTGAATCAACATACTTATGTTGTCGGCGCGGGTCTAATTGGTACTACCGTG
The DNA here is from genome assembly GCA_017140195.1 of Eumaeus atala. Classification (NCBI taxonomy): domain Eukaryota; kingdom Metazoa; phylum Arthropoda; class Insecta; order Lepidoptera; family Lycaenidae; genus Eumaeus; species Eumaeus atala. Next base: position 160,659 of record JAFELO010000985.1, read on the forward strand.
CGGTAGCGTCTTTAACTTGTCGTAAAATTAACTGACAGTGAGAACCGATCTTTTGTCTCTTCCTTGGCTTTTGAAGTAAAATATGATGACAGCACCCCCGCTCACTTCGCTTGAAAAATTCTACTCAGTGGCCAAATTGTGCACTTAGTAAAAACAACTTTAAAACATTCGCGTCAGGTTGACTTTGCAAAGAAGTGTGTTTAAATTATGCCCTTTTCTTAAATGTTTTTCAGATTATTCTGAGCATGCATTACATTCTCCGGGATTGGAATGTGCCCAAAGTGGCCATAGGCTTGCCACCTATGACATCAGGGGCCTCGGTACCTTTTTTTTGACGCGGGGAAACGCATTTACGTGCCTTCGCGGGCCCTGGGTGGGTTTAAGTGGTGTGTGGGGCTCGCGGCACATTGTATAGTGCCGAATACCCACAAAAACTACCGCGAGTACCACCAGTGCCGCCTTTGGTGAGGTGCCCCGGAACAGCAAATCATCTAGGCACCTCGACGGCAAGTCAGCCCCCAGTCAGGGATCGACGTCACCTCCACAGATGGGGTTGTCCCGCACCACATGACAACCCCACCGAATTTGGAACAGTGCAATGGGGTGAGGTTCCAATCGTCGCCCCTAGCTCCGTGCGCAAGAGCGCCGCCACTTTTTGCTCTTTTGTCCCCTCTTCTTATAAGTGGGGTACAAAGAGCGGCACCTCTTCCTGCTCTTTAGTCACCTCTTTTTATAGTAGGAGTACTAAGAACCGCCACCTCCTCGGTTCAATTGGCTTCGCCCAAGGAGTCTCGGATCACCCCAGGCTACTGAGAGGGACTTCAGTACCTTGGCTAATGTTCCAGTATAGCTACTTACGAGTTGCCGATGTACTAGCACATCACTGCCTACCTCTTCGGGGATAAAAGACGTAAAAGTATTTTACTTTTTTCATTTAGAATCTGCTTTGTAAAAACGACTTAAAATCATGCGCGTGATGCGCGTGGGGTAGAGTTTGCAACAATGTAATAAATATAACAAATACATTTGATTTATTGTTTTTACGTAGATACGGATACAACATCGCATACGCCATTAGTTTTTGTGGTATCATCGTGAGAATGTTATATCTTGAATGTCCAACGAAACCAGATTTAATTAGAAATATCTATAGAATGGGAAGCCTTCTCATGATGCACACTCATAGATAGATCTATGATATAATATTATAAGAAGAAAATATTTGACAGTTTGTTTGTCTGTTTATTATATTGCATTATATAGGTTCCGAAACCACTATACCGATTTGAAAAATTATTTTACCATTGCATCATACACTATTTGGGATGTACATAGTATTTTCTCGATCGTTATGAAGCTTCAAAATAAACAAAGATTAGAATGGAAAGAATGGAATTACTTCGATAACGGAAACAAAGGTATGAAAAAATATCAAAATTGATTCTAACATAGCTGCAGAAATTACCCGTCCCGACACACGTTGTTCAGTAATAAATTTAATTTCTTGCCATTACCATGACGTGTAACAAACATTAGGGCCGGAGTTACAGTGAATAATTTTATATTTTTGTAAATCAATAAACTTTTGCTGTACTTCGGCAAATATCCGTGCGAAGCCGGGACCGGACGCACTTCTAGTACGAATACAAAGCTATGGATGGCTATAGGAGGTATTTACCTCCTCTCCTAATTAGTAGGATGACACATGTGATGTGCGCTCACAATGGCCGAATTCGTTATGTACTAGTTGTGCCTCGTGGTTTCACCCCCGTAAAACATCCTTTTTTTGTGATTCAGTACTTATATTGTTATACCATATTGTAAATTTTCCGAAATTCAGCTAATCCCATTGAGTAGTTTTCAACGAACATGCCGTATACAAACTTTAACATTTATTATATACATCATCACTAGCAGCCCTTATCAATCCACTGCGAGATATAGGCCCCAATGAACGCCGTACGACGCCTGCTACTCGTATCCGCCCCGGATCGGCTGCTTCAGAGAGATCGTATTTTTCATTATATTATTAGTACGTATCTATACTTATTACATAATAAAGTCCCCAAAATTGTCTGTATGTGATAATTTGCTAATGTTATTCACAGGCGAAACCGGGGCGGATCCCTAGTTATGTCGTAAGTTGCAATAACGATTTGAACGAATTAGAAACTTAAGAAAAAAAAAACAAAATAACATCAAAACCAATTACAGAGAACAATAGAGCAATAATTGAAAAATGTTATCGTTTGTTGTTTGCGGGCGATCAAGTAGCGGCGAGCGAACACTGTAGCTTCAATTAGGGCTAATACTTATCACAGTCAAATTGCTTTCTTCGACGCGTTTTGTGTTTTAAACCCGCCTGTGTAAATGACCTTTAATTCACCCCCATCACTGACAACGCCATTTTGAAGTCCCGCGGAAAGGTCAACGCCAATCAGTGCATTTGAATTAGTGGTTTACAGACTTGTGTACATATTGTACACAGTACACAGACCCAAATTTGCCCGAGTTGATCATCCGCAATAATCAGGCGATGGCGATTTAGTAAATAACCAAAATGGATATTCAAATTATATATGCCGAAACTGTCATACACACAGTTATTCATATTATGAGAACGTGATAACAATCAAATTTTCAAAAATAATTATACATATAACGAAATGTATATATAAAAATTCGTAAATACATACGTAACGCTGAAAAATAAAATAAAGACAAATTTTGACTGATATGAGAAACTCAAATGGAAACGTTAGTTTCCCGTCAAAAGCATAGACAATGTGTCTTTGGGCGTGGACCTGCTCCGACGTCATTAGGGCCTCTCTAATAACATCGGAGACACGCCCAGACAGATTATGAACCGTACATTGTGTTTCACGTTAGCTGAACACGCTGATGGCTAATCAAACAATACAAAGCCATTACGTCCGAATTGATTATACCACGCGGTGGTCCGGTTGTATATCTGTTCTTGTAAGAGGTAGTGCCATGCTTCATTGCAGCTCAATTGGGCCTGCACGTCCTGGGAGGTACCTCTCGCGTATGTAACACCGTCGTCTAGTGCCAGTTATGCTGTCGCGTTTCGTGCAGCTTATGAGTGCCCGGTGGGGGAATGGGAGGGAAGAAAACACATCTGTAATGTGGATGTCTATGGGCGTCCATTGTTGACGACTATGGACGTTTCATAGTGCCTGAATACTGTCTGAAGGTCAAGAGTTTTCGCAACCGGTGTGTTTGTATGAAGGGTGTAATGTGGAGGAGGCAAGGCAGGTACGTAAAGTTCGTGATGTTTGGCACTCCATTCTCTCTGCCTGCCCCATTAGGGAGCTGTTGATGGGGATTGTTGTTGTTGTTCTTATTATATATAAAAGTAATTTGTTCACAAGAACAGAACATATGTGGAGCCAATATCTTCCGTTTTTTGGAAGGATTGCGGAGATATATTGTATGTATGAATAGTAGCAGGAGATCGGTCGTCTTGGCGTTCATTGAGAGAGGTCCAAGTCCAGCAGTGGACCGATAAGGGCTGATAATGATGATGATGATGAATATCTGCTGAACATTGATCTGGGGATGTGATTAATGCCATCAGAAAAGACGGCATTAAACACATCCCCAGATCATATACATGCATAGATTGTTAGGGAGTAGAGGGGACCGGTCACATAGGCTATCATTAAAAGGTATTTGTTCAGATGTGGTAGGGATGAAAGCCGTTATAAAACATTACATATATTGTCGGAGATTAAAAAATGTAGTGAATTTTATATTTTAAAATAATGTCAATTGCATCGACACGCCGCGCTGTTATGTCATAACACTCGTTGTTAGGATGACTAGAATTCCTTTTAAAACCACTTGGGAAATTAGAGGTCTCAACTTGCAGCATACGCTGCATGAAAAATTTGATAACCCTATCGCATTTAGAAAATGCCAAGTAGAGCTTAGTAACATTGCTTCATTATCAGATATAAAAATATCGTCGTAGTCGGATTTCAGCCACAGCAGCTATCTCTAAAGAGACTTTGAGTATTATAGTGCACTAGTGTGTGCACAGGCACAAGTGCACTCTCTATTCCCACATTCTCCTATTCCGTTGGGACGGCCGTCCGACACTACCGGTGAGAAAGCAGGCGCAAGACTGACGGCTCACCGGGGCACGGACGTGTAACATCGCCAACTTCCCGTTTTCGGACTGTTATTAGGAACTGAAAAAGCCCAAATACCGCTTTGGTCCGCCCCGGAACTCGAACTTGCTTCTCGCCTCACGACTGTGGTGGAACATACTGCCCTCGAGGCAATTATCAGATTTATCCCACTGCGGAATGTTTTGATGAAAACCAGAACAATCGCTGGCGAAAGGACAGCGACTGTTCAGTGAAGCAGATTTTTTAACGCGACGGTGTTAAAAGTCTGCTTTATGTTCTCTAACGCGAGTTTTGAATGTCCTGTTTGTTTGTCATATATAAGAGAGGCCACAGTCACAATCAAGTTTAGTTGGTTATAATCCTGCATCTTGTAGGGGATGTGGCATTAAACTTGTGGTACAAATTGACTGATCTTTGTGGCGGCTTAAAATAAGTTCTTATTAAAGCTCACTTGGCAATGTAACAAATTTTGTCAGTGACACATTTTATGTATGCCAGTATTGTAGGTTAGGCGCTCGATGGTGGTTTCACCCGGTATCTGTGATGCAGGCAGTGAACTTGAATTCTACGCTGGTGAAACTGCGGAGCTGTAATGGTTACGTATATAAATAAATAATCATACATACTATATCAACGCAAAGCTCCGGCGCGACCGCTCTAGCTTAAACTTACTATACAGGCAGCTTAATGACTTTAGGCAGCAGCTAAGAAGTGATCTTTAGATCTTTATACATTTAAGTCTGGACATGACATGCACATTTGTAAGAATTACGCGAGCAAAATCGCGGGTAGCAGCTAGTCATTTTACTACACCTTTTTTTTTATTTCTTTTTTTGGTGACGAAGGGGAATGCATTTACGCACAATACCTGGGAGCCCGGGTAGACCACCAGACCTATGTTGGGCTCGACCATTGGGTAGCAATACCACTAAACCCCTACGGGAGCCTTCAGCCGCTATTAGTGGAGGCTCCCGGATCTGCAGGCAACAGGGCCCCTGCAGCGACAGGCTGTCCGGCTACTCTATGATAGTCCCAACGACGTCGTGTCTTTTGAAGTGGACCGGGTTCCCATGCCAGCCCGACACGGAACACAGGGGCACTACTGAAGGCGCTGCAGATAGCGCCTCATTCGTACGCCCATTCGTCGTCGACGGGGAGAGGTAGCGCCGGCAGCCTCCTCTCTCACCCGCTTGTTGGCTTCCTTCTGGGACATGACGATCTCACAGAAGGAAGCCATCGCCTGGTAGGACTCGTCGCTGCCGTGCATCGCGACGATGATGCTCGACTTTGACAAGTCCCCTCCGACAACTGATGTCAGATCGCGACGCAGCGCCGCCCATCTCGGGCACACCTCGAGGGTGTGCTGG
>JAFELO010000985.1:166558-221905 GCA_017140195.1 Eumaeus atala
CCACACGCCCTAGCCGGCGGACCCGCAGGATCTCATCATACGTGTGGTTCAAGCCGAGAGCCCTCCTATCCGAGACATAGTAGTAGCTCTCTGCAAGATACCCGCCACGAGTTCCCACGGGGGATCGCCGGCTAGGGCCGTAGCTGCAGCCCACGAAACCGTACGGTACCCTCGAACCGACCTCACTGCGACGACCGTCTGCGCGGAGTGCAGATGGGCCTTATTTCTCGCAGCGAGACGATCCGCTCAAACTGGAGCACCGTACGTCGCCATACTCCGACAGACACCGGAGTACAGGGAGGAGTCTGCCCAGCGCACTCGCCGCCTTCACGACCTCCGGTCCCACCATAGCGAAGTGTGGGCCGAAGGTCCACCCTCCGTCAAGGATGAGCCCCAGATGCTTGATGTGGAGGCTCAACCTGACCCTCTCCTCTCCAATCTGCAGAGCGGCCCCCAGTCATTTTACTACACCTAGCCTAATAATATTGAAAGGGTCGAAGCCGCCTTGGAGTCTGATACATAATATCCAACGTCATAGAATTCAAATCCGAACTCGCAATATGTCAATTGGAGTAAGGTTGGGCGACAAATGACACAAGATCTATTAGGGGATAGAAAAGATTTTGTGCTTATTTGTCGGCCATTTTGTGCTTAATTGACAGATGGTGTGTTTAAGTCCAAATATTAATAGTGGTATTTTGTGTTGAGTAATAGATTGTGAGGGAGAGTGATAACGTTTATTAATTATTCTTATAATTTGCAAACCGGTTGATAAGTTTTGCTAACTTGTGACACTGACAGACATACGCATGATTATTATACATACGTTTTTACATTCTCTCCTCACCTCTAATAGGTCAGCATCACACAAACAGGCATAGCTTTGGCAGCGCTATCTTCTAAGCGAAAGTTACTACGTGTCGGCTGATTCGTCTGCAAGGCTGCAGTTCTTGCTACCATAATTATGTCAAAATCAAGCGCACCTTTATCTTATTTCATAACAAAACTTTTTATTTTAATTTCTAGATATTACAGTTATTTAATAACAACTGTAATGTCCAGAAAATTTACTCCTTAAAACGAAATTAAAATAAGCTTTTTAAAACGAAATGAAATAAAAAAACTACAATGCATCTGGGATATATAATCCTCACAGATTCATTTATTTTCGTAAAATAAATACTTTTCTTCTGTGAATCTAGCTTGACTGGAAAAATCAACCTTTAAATAGTCTCCACATAAATATTTATCGGCCCCACAGACAGACGTCAACGTCAAACAATTGAGGTGGAAATCTAATCCGGGTCGTGGTATTATTAGTTCGAAGTTAACGATTCGCTTTAAAAAGGCTTTTAGGCTGCCCCCGTGCGTTACGGTGGCGTTACCGTTGGTGACAATATTCAGTTTGTAAATTATACTTAACGTTCCATTGATATCATACTACTTAGAATTTTTAAAAGGTAAGTACGCACTACGCGTAGTCGCATAATGTCGGCGTTTTGGTGACTACGTATATAAAATCCGCGAGAAGGATATGTGGATCCGTTACGCTTCTTCCCTAATCTCCCCAACGGGTGAGTACTCACGCACTTCTTTTTTTTTTGATGACGCTTGGAAACGTATTGACGCGCTTTCATTGGTCCTGGGTGGGTTCCCGTGTAGTGTGGGGCTCGCGGCACATCATAGCGCCGAGTACCTACAAGAACCATCGTGACTGCCGTCCGCGCCGCCTTCGGTGAGGTGCTCCGGAACAACAAATCTGAAAAATAAATAAAATCTAAGGAACTCCACCTCCACAGTTAGGGGTTGTCCTGCACTACAGCAACCCCACCAACTTTGGGACAGTGCAATGGGGTGAGGTTCCCATTCTCACCCCTTGTCCCGTGCGCAAATGCGCCTCCTCCTATTGCCCTCTTGTCCCCTACTCTTATAAGAGGGATGCAAAGAAAATCCCCTCGGTTCAATTGGCTTCGCCCTGGGCTCGCCTCAGGCTACTGAGCCCCACCGCCACGACCGCACGCACTCCTCGCCTTATGTTCCGGAGCGGTACTTTCGGCACGATTCGGCTACAATGCAGCCATAGTATTGTATATATCTTAAGAAGTACATATTTACGGTGATGTTGTCGAAGTAACCGATATTCACGCAAACACTAGGAGCATTAAAAAACATTTATATTTTCTTGAATTGTACATTCTTACATGCATTCTCTTATGAATGTCATTCATACTATACGATATTTTCCACCTCATTTCAGAAGGATGCTGAAGGTAATTTAAGCAATTTTTTTTATCTCAAATTGATTTTAAGTAAGTAACAAGAAATCATTGTGTAATTAGCATATAAAACATTACGTTCCAATCAGGGAATTGACATTTTATTTTTTATATGTCGACTCGTGAACACAGCCTCTTAACGAATACCAAGTCATTGTGAAAAATTTTGAAAACCAAATTTGTATTTGTTAATTCTTGTAGGTATACTCACGTGGTCACAACATAGTGCTACTGCACTTTTTCTTCCGAAACACAATGGAATACATAATCCCTACAAACTAGGACGTCAATATCCGCTCCATCAAATCCTCTGAAAATGTGACGTAGACGTAGGTGCGTCACGCTGTAACGACGTACGTTTCGCAGGAGGATGTCACAGAAAAACGGCGAATCACCACGTGAATAATTCATTACGCGCTTGGAGAGACGGAACGGCGGGCTGGAATGGAACTATTATGAGGAAGTTCGTTGTGATCGCTCGACAGCGCTCCAGTCTTTCTGCTAATCCGAACTACGAGGACTTAAAAGGTGCGAACGGAACATTTTTAAAGACAAACGTTGAAAAGCAACTAAGAGTTATACAATAATAATTATAAAGCTTTAATAGTAATGTATTAGAATTCGAATTAGAATTTCGAAGTAAAACTTTTACCCACACCGAGCTGGTGAATGCGTGAAGAGAGCGTTACGAATACGAGGTCAACAGAAGTGAGTGGGAGATATAAGTTGGTAAAAATAGAAAGAGAGAGTAATGTTTCGTCGCATATTATTGTGAAGGCCAGAGGTTTGTAGTGCGAGCACACATTTACATTCTCTCATCATCTAGTAAGAGGCTGCACAGGAGGAGGTAGTGCCATGCATAGTGCATGACACTACATATTCGAATGCTGCGGAATTGGGTCGGCACGACGGGGACTCATCTCTCGCTCACTTGATACCGCCGTAAATGCCACCTATTATGTCGCGTTTAGTACCGTTTGTGAGTAGCCGGTGGCCCAATGGTTGGAGGTGAAAAGGAGTTCAACGCATCGGCATAATTATGCTGATGTTCTTGGACTTTCGGTGTTCGTAAAAACAATCCGATTCCTCGTTTGTATAGTGACATACTATAAAAAAATCTCATAGCTAGTGTATGAAACGAAGTTAAGTCAGGATTAACATTTACTTCAGTTGTGTGGTCTAAAAGACACTCCTTATTTATTGTTGATAATGTGGTAACTAAGCGTTGCCGCTGCTAGATATGGCGCAGTAAAAGTAATGACGGTAGGTGTTAAGCCAATTAAAGGCCGGCTTGAGTAACTCTCAGCGTCAATCACGTCCTGTCGATAATATGTAAGCGAGAAGTAATTCGCCGGCCGTCCTGACACGATTCGGCAACAATCTAGCACCGGTACGCTTACAAAAACATCACAATACATGAATTCAAACTATGAGGGAAATTTGTAACAATGTTGTATACCTTACGAATAATTTCTATCCAGAAAAAAATAATTAACTATTTACTAAGCTTTTTATAAGTAAGAGAGTATTGTGCGAGTTATGTAATGACATTGATCTCTATTGAGAAGAGACATCTGCGTGGAAATACTCGTATTACAGTGCACACGTGTTTGCGCAGACACAAGTGCACTTTCTAATCCTTCATTCCTCTCTCCTGATGGAACGGTAGTCCGACACGATTATCAGATCTAATAATGTCGTCCTAGCCGGCTACTGCAACCAATCTATATAGAGACAACGCAACTGCGCAGGACATGTTACAAATGCACAAGTGTGTACGCAGGTACATGTCACTCCATGTTCCTTCATTGCCCTATTCCCATGGGACGGCAATCGACACGACCGGAGAGAAGTCGGGCGCAGGCCTCGGCCTTAACGTGTCTCCGAGGCACGTTAAGCCTGGGCTGTTGTTCGAAATTGAAAAACTTTAATAACACTCTGTTCTGACACGAAATTAAAACTCGGGACCTCGGGTCTGTGAATTTACTTTAACCCTAGGCCACGAGGCAGTCAATTCGTATCGAATCTAATTATATACAACATGCACAAGACGATTAAATGTCCCTGCGGATCTCATTTCCATACGTTATGATAACGTAGAGGATGTATTTAGTCAGCCCGTGCGATTACGCTGCGAGCGGCTGCACAGGCCCGTACAGATTCCTTCAGACATTCGATGATTGGTTCGCGACTGACTAAACATCAAACGATATGAAAGCCCACTAAAGTGTGTAAGACGTATATCGGGTCAGCTCATTATGTGGGATAGTGTCCTATATTCATATAGTAAACAAGAAGGCTCGAAATCTGAAATTACCGAAGTGATATGAAAAAAATATTTTCGTTTGTGGGTAGCTTGAACTGAAATAAATGCCGTTCCAGTTTGAGTTAGACAACCAAAAAAAATAAGATACTGTAACCTTAGATAATTATTCAATTTTGTTTTTATTACTTGTTGTTTAGCGGCAACAGAATACATCAACTGCGGAAATTTCAACTCTCTAGCTATCTCTGTTCATGAAACTATGGTGTGAGTATATGGTGAGAGATGGGCAAACGGGCGGACAGCGGAGTCTATTAATAGGGTAGCCTTTGTTACGGAACCCTAAAAATGGAGGAACTACGAAACGCGACACCGAAGATGTCACTTTACGGTGGTATCATGTGAAGGAAAAGGTACCTCCACGATCGTGCCGGTCCAGTTCTGTTCCAATTCGATAAACTAGTCGATCAAGACCAATTCTTTCCCCTAATCCCTGATAATATATTTTTATAAGGAACACATAATTAATGAGTGATACACAATAATTAATTTTAGTTCAACTTACCCTTATTCTATGGGTTTCGAGAAGTATGCTAAATGCTTCTATAAGAAGACATAAGTAAGTTTATACTTTCGGTACACACTAGAATTCGAAGGGTGTAAAATATAAAGTTCTATGGCATATCTAACTTATTTCTCCGAACGTAAAACCGTAAACGCAGGAACCATTTTGAGTTTGGAAATCTTCAATTTCGGTTAATCGCATGAAGAGTTATACAGTAGTAAGAAAGAAAGAAGAATTCAGAGGGACAGATGAGAGAAGTAGCATTTCCAACAATCAAAATTCCAAAAAATACGATATTAAACGACTTAGTAACACAAAATAGATTATTAAATATGCAAGGGATACTTCGATCAATGGTGCATTAAAAGTATCGCATATATTGTGTATAATTTAAACCAATAACGCATTATTCTGCGGTTATCGATCTGTACGAAATGCGGTCGTGGAACTAGTGAGGTATGCGTCGTGGCTGTCGAAATGAATTTTAATTTGCTAGCATGTTCCCGATAGTTGAAGGTGTATAAAGCGGGTTATAGTTTTAATTAATTCATCAGTCAAGAACAGGCGGTGCTTCAATATGCTTTAGAGAAAACATTGACTATGTTCACACCAGTTTTTACCTCTAATTATATTAGATTATAATTGAACAAGAAAATATAGAAAAAAATATATTTTAATGTGCACAGTGTCATTTGCGTTATCACGACGTAATTACCGAGAATATGTTAAAATCTTGTTAAGGCCGTACTGACGAACATACATAATAAAACATACACCCGAAAACCTTTACCCTCCTTTTGACCCAGTAAAGTAATACAAATTATAGACAGTAAACAAATATCTCCCTCTCGCTTGAAAATTAAAACTTAAGTCTCCCTCTCGCTTGAAAATTAAAACTTAAGTCGTCTTTTGAAGGAATGTGCTAGGAAATAATGCTAATATGTACTAGGATAGCATGACATAGCGGAAGCGGCACTCAAACCCATTCCGTCTCCTTGCTATTACTCGAAACGTCTCCATTTAGATTGTAATGAAGTTGTACAAGAAACCGTGCTTGCTCCGAGCGTCTGAAGACTATTAATGCTTTACTATTATTTAGCTCTTTATTGACCTTTTTGTTATTACCAGACAAATGAACTCGACTTGATTTCTTTCTCTTATATAACGACTGTTCCAATTAGACTAAATTGTTCTCTAATTTATTTTGATCTCATGTAATCATGGAATTCTTGTAGGGTTGTAATTTTGATAATTTTTACAACAACATAAATTTTTAATAACTTACTACAAGATAATTTAAAAAAAAATTGTCTTGTAGGGGTGCAGACAGGCGTAAGGAACGCTGCCTTGCAGGCTTCGTGGTCCACTGGAATGTAGTTTAAAGTCAGTCACGTGACATGGAAATTATTATTCATTGACTTCAGAGCAACTACAAGGATAGAACATTAAAAAACTCTATATATTCCATATAAAGAAATGTTATTGTAACTCATGTCCAATACAATAAGACGACCGAAGGTAATATAGCATACGGTATACATTGTGCCAGAGGTCCGAGGGCTTGCAATTGGTGCTTAGCACAGTGCTGCTACAAGTCCACAGATTATTACATGCCCGTAAATAAGAGAAATCATCCCTCAGTCAATCCATCAGTAATGGCACCAGTAGTCAGCTGATAAATCGTCGAGTTGTATGAAATTGAATCCGTCTCTCACTCACTATTCAATTTGTACTGCAAAGGGACGAGGTCCACGTGATTTGCCTCGCAATTTGCTTCTCCACCAACTGAGTTCTGTATGGTTTAATACTTATTAGTTATTATGTTGATACTACGCTTAGTTGCTGGAAAAGTTTCTTAACTCTCTTGTTACTTGGCCAACACCAAAGTTGTTGCTAGTTTCTTTTAAGTAGGCAAAGTTGTAGCCCCCATCAAGACATCGATATAAACAGGCTACTCTAGTGCGATCGCCGCGCCACCTTATTTTCTGGTCTCAAAGAGTTGTGTTTTTTTAGTTCGTCCTTTCCAACTCATAACATCGCCGTGAAGTGACATATCCGGTGTCACGTTTCATACGTGTATCACACGTCCTCTTTGCGTGAAAAAATAAAGATTCCTTAGATAAATGATAAAGTTCATAAATTATGCTTTATTGACCGACAACTCGCTGACATAAGCAGTTATTGTGGAATTCATTGCCTTGGTATAAAAACAGAAATGGCACTCAATAAAAATTAAATATAGGGACCTCCAAATTGTGTGCCCGTGAAAAATGAAAGAAAAGCTCTTTTATGAACGGTGTCTTTGTACAAACTTAATTAAATGGCTTTACTCAATTTGATGAAAGAAAAATCTCTTAGGAGAGAAAACTGATTTTTAATAATTTTCTTTTTGTGATCGTGTTGTTTTCTTTCCTTTGTAACAAAAAACGTATAGTAAAAAAGTATGGAGGCTCATAATCTCGTATATAATGTTTAGGGATCCGTATCCAAAGAGAGCCAATGGATCCCTTTTAGTTATCCTTCGCTGTCTGTTCACAGGTCATATTTTTAGAACCATAACAGGTAGAAATTTTAAATATTCTTAATATATGCAGTAGGTAGGTATCACTGCCGCCGCAATAACAACAAATAATAGAAATTTGTAATTTATTTTTATGTTAAAAAATAGACTCATAGCAAACATATATTTGCGGTTCATGTCTATAAAATGAGTGCCGCTACGCAAATGTTATTTTGTTAACTTTTATAAGTTGTCGTGCCGATATCAGAGATATTGGTACGGAACCCTCAGGTTGTCAGGTTTTTCTAGATCATTCTCATCAACACTTATCCGTCCATTGCCTTTTTCAATAAACGTGAAGACTGCAGATCTTCCGCTACTTCAATGTAACACGGATTGACTATCCCTCCTTGATTAGGAGATCTTCTTGGATACCGATGAAATTTGTAACTTGTTTGAATAAAACATTTTAAATTTTGGCTTTGCATTTTGTTTAATAAAAAATATATAGCCGAAAGGAGTTCTATTTACGAATATAACGAGTTATAATTTATGCTGTCACATGATACCCACCGAGCGTCAGCGAGCTGCGGACGGAGGCTGCACCCTAATTGGCTCTGCATTAAACGCTTATGATCATATAAAGTGATTTATAACCGCCTCGTGCCGCTCATGTGTCCGGGAACTAATAACGATCCCACCGCTGCCACTAAGTCCTCATATCGAATATACTTCCTTTATTATATCGCCTTATTTAATATACCGCCCGGTTGTTTATTACTTACTGAATTTCTTATGAACCACAAGTGTTCGTCGCGTGCTGTTTATACCTTGCATTATGCATTAGTAGACCTGTTAGGTATATTTCTATTTCCTACTAAAATTGTAATTGCGATTGTATGCATATTTGTCATTCTTACAAGCAAAAACTTCGGAACGGATATGAATGAAACTGACTTAGATATAGACTATTATCTGCAATAACATAAAATACTTTATGTCCAGAAAAATAAAAATCCCTTGCAATAGACAGGAAAATTGATTTGAACAAAATCGATTTGGTAGTTTAAGAGATAATCAATTTTCTGCCACGGAACCGAATAGGCGAGTCTGCTCTTGGCCAGCTTTTTGCTCACTTTCTCAAATATATTATTTGTATTAAAAATATTTTCGAATTGAAATCACTAGTGTGAACAGCTCACCAATTATTGGACACAAGTCTAAAGCACAATATGTAAAGTGATGACGTGGCGTAGGACGTTTGGTCCGACAGCTTGTTTGAAATTGAAATGAAATGGTATATAAATGTGAATTTGTTTCTTTTCAGGTAAGCCACGTGAAGGAATGCAGGTCGACATTGGTATTCATGGAATTGTTAATAGGCATGTGATGTTGGGGCGGCTGAATGTATGAATTAGGTTCTGTAAATTTGTAGTGGACTTTTTGATGCGACCAGTTTGCATATGTTGCTTTGGAACCGCGCAAACTTATTTATGGGAATCTTTCAATGCTGAGATGTTTTTTTTAATATTAAATGTGTTAATCAAATTTTGAACTAGACCGTGCAAAATTGTGCAAATCGTAATTTAAATGTATTTCCTCACAGATAAATTTGAATACTGCATTCCTTATTTCCTAACAAGTGTAGTGCTCGCGCCTAAACAAATTAGAACTATTAGTATGACTCCCGTGTCTTTTTATTTGTTGCTTATTAAATTTGATACGTAATGACATATCAAAAAATAGAAACAAAGTAAAAAAAAATACATATCAGATTTAATCAATTTAACTATGTATATAAAATCCAAGTATTAAATAACAAACAATTAATATCTCGTCTTGGCGTTCATTGAACGAGGCCTATGTCCAGCAGTGGACCGATAGGGGTTAATAATAATATAACAATACAATAGTTATATGTTTTACAGTGGTAAGTGATGATGAATAAGAAGGAGACTGAGCAATAGGAGGCTTTTGATGACTACCGATGCCCATAGACATCATAACATTCGTTTTGCAGATGTGCTGCCCTCGTTTCTTCCCAATCCAAATGAGCTAGTGGAAACTGGCAAAATGTACTTAACGCCAAATCGTGGTTATCACTCCGCGGAGATATCATGTGAGCCAACGACACCGCCCCGGTAACACCGTTCCGACAATTTTTATCTTTTCTTATCTGCACAAATAAGAAAAATATTGCTGACAGACAGAAAAACATTAATGAGCTGACGAGAAGATGTGCCCGTGTATAACACACACATCTATATCAGGTAAGTACTACTAAGTTATGCATAGGGGAGAAAAGGCTTTGATAACAGATTTTACTTTCTACAAACGCCAGTGTCATGTAAGGTCGACGAGCTCCTCCAGTTCCCACGACAATGCCAGGCAAACTGCAGGTACTGCTAGAGAGCTGCACCCCCTCGGCGTGGGGACCCTGCGACAATTTAAATTCTATATAGGAATTCTATAAGATTCCATAAGGGGCCAACAAGGGGTTAAAGTGACTAAGAGGTTTATTTAGACTTTTAGATACATTTATTAAATTGGTCTTTCCACATTCACAATCTAGGACAGACCTAAAACAGTACAAGAAGAACAATGGAATTAATACAGTTTTGATATTGGTTAGTAAAAAGGTGAGGGTATGAAGACTTATCTGGTAGTTGTCCGAGAGTCCCGGCTGCAACTTGGATGGTCCTTTGTATATATTGTTATTGTTCCATAACCACTAATTGTCATGGATTGTTCTTCATTCCTTATATTCACTATTTTAAGAATATAGTGATTAATAAACAAAAAGAAAAAGAATAAAAAAAAAGGAGTAGAACTCTGAAAAGGAAACGCATAACTAATAAGATTCCCATTCTTTTGGCTTTAACATCCAACTAAAATCAGGCAAGATATAAACTCTGTTACAATTAAATAGAATTTAACATATAATTTTCACATGTGCCATATACTATTCAAACTAAAACATTATTGATACTGTCTATCAAATTAATAGCCATATATAGCATGTGTTACTACTATTAAAATGCACACTTAAGAGAATTATGACAATTTAACAAGATATGAAGAATGGCGTCGGCAGGAAATCATGAACTCATCCTTTTAATGAAATATTCTTTCGTGCATTGTGACACGAATATGTAGGTTCCTGGCGAAATATTAAAATAAATATTTCACCAACATTTGGTGATGGCAGACAGCATCAGCCATCACAAATATATCAGGACCTCCACATCGCCAAAAGGAAAAAGAGTGACATTTCTTCAGAACAGAGAACACTAAGTCTTACAGTCAAAGATGACAGATATACTTTCTTTTATAAAATATTTGAGTTTCAAAACGTAGCTGTTACACTGGTGATCTCGGCCAAGAAAATGATAGTTACTGTAGCAAATCTAACAATTATCGGGATACATACTATTCATCTGCGGGAAAGGATGGGGGAGGTCTGTCCCCCTATTTACCACAATCTCACCTAGACCTTCGTCTGACGTGTCTCATAGTAACCGACGAAACTGCTCAGCACACTTCAGTCAGCATGGAGCAGTCAAAATAAAACAAAAGATCCATAATAATGATAAAATATAGAAAAATCGCCGACACAAAATGTTCGCAATCCAATCGTAATTTCCTGTAAATGCGCACAAATGTAAGATGTTTGCTGAAGCTGAAACAATAAACAGTATTATGACAGGACAGGAAACAGACGACTTAGGCGGAGTCCGGCCCTTCAGCTTAGCGAGCACATCTGAGCCCCGCAGCACAGGCGCGGTGTAAGACAAAATCAATGACCCGATCTCTCTTTACGTAAATTTGTTTTATATCCTCTTGTTAATAGACTTTAAGTTCGCTGGGGTATGTATCACAAAGTTTGCTGGTGTGACATTAGTGTCTGGTAGAAAGTTTGCAACTGAGATGTAGGATTTCGTACGGGTGATTGTTGAAAGGACCAACCAATAGGGACGGTTAACATTAGGCTACTGTTTTTAATTAATCAAGTGATATTTTTTCTCACTACTTTTTTGGGGGGCGTTATACTCATCTTATTATGGCACAGTAGCCGGTGGCCCATTGGCAGGTATGCGAAAAGAATGGCAACATGACGAATACCTACAAAAACCACGGTGAGTGCTATTAATACCGCCTTTGGTGAGGGGCCCCGGAACAACAAATTATCAGGGCACCTCGATGACTAGTCAGTCCCCTAAGGGACCGTCGCCTGCTCTACAACTGGGGAAACTTTGGGACAGTGCAATGCGGTGAAGTTCCGATCCTCGCCCCTTGCTCAAAAGCGCCTCCTGTTTCTCTCTTTGTCCCGTCTTATAAGAGGGGTACAAAGAGCACCTCCTTCTCCTGCTCTTTAGGCCCCTCATCTTACAAGAGGTAACCCTCTTACAGGAAGAAGAGAAAGAGCATCCCCCTCGGTTCAAGTAGCTTCGCCTGGGTTCACCCCAGGCTACTGAGTTCGAGGGTAATCCGACAACCTCTTTTTTTTGGTGACGAGGGGAATGCATTTACGCATGATACGTGATTTGTCAAATCCCCTCCGACATAATCCAATAGCCTATATCAGCCCCCTACGACGTCGGGAGCTTGAAATGAGGTCAGGTTCTCACCCTTATCTCCAGCGATTTCCTTCTGGGACATCACCGTCGTCTAGAAAGACACCATCTGTCACCCCATTGAAACTAATCACGCAAAAGAGCGACGCATCTCAAAATCTCAGATGCGCTACTAGGCTGTGGCGTTGCATAGTCCGATTATTTTATTTTATTTTACGGACGTAACACTGTAAAATTTTATATCTTTCGCACCTCTCACATATTTAAAGAAAAGAGAAAATAATAATTTCATGTTGATGACGGGCACATAAAAAAAAGGGCAAAAAGCGGAATTCGCACTCGGTTTGTTCGATAAACAAGCGGTTTATGATTACGCGTAAGCAAATCATCTCGAGATATCTCCGCGGATATTTCGCATGGAGATTGGTGGTTTTTACGACATCGAGTGTAGAGAGCATATGTAAAACAAAATTTACAATCAAGAGGATATCTTGGCGAGATTTTATTTGAATAATTTAAGAGGCGTCTTCCCGCCCGAGGCTGGCTTGATGTTATCAGTTAAATTGCGCGCACACCCTCGCGCGGTGGATGTCGGTGTGGCAAGTGGATATGGTATTTCTTTTATTGTGTTTGTGGTTAGGTTAATTTTAAGTACGTACTTGATACTTTGATGTCTAATAGGTATTTGCAGATTAATATAAATATATTGTTTTCGTATATTTACGCGAATGTTATTCATTGTTGTGTCTATTTAACGGATTTTATCGCGTTTCTTTAGATTTTCTTGTGGAATGAGACAGAATCACCGTCATGAACGTATACGTCAAAATCCTTGTGCTGTCCTGTTATACAAATAAATGTAAAAATATGTTTGAGTTATAAATAATAAATGGATGAGAATACACACACACACATAAATATATATATATATATATATATATATATATAGAATATCGGAGGGAGCCTTTTTAAAAGTACGCCGGGGCAAACGAACAGTCGGGTGCTTTGCATGATTACCGACATCCACAAAGATCCGCATGGAGTATACAGATGTAACGTCCTCCTTCCTCCTTCGCACTCCGTGAGCTACCGGAAAACTCACAAACCGCAACCACGCGATATAGATAGATATCACTTTACGGCGGTGTCGTATGAGTGATTCACGGGCGCGTAGAACTAGTTCGGCTGTACTTTTACTTAAATTAGGGCTTTGATTTTATTCGTCTCCTTTTGCAAATAATACACACACACACATACACACAGGCGCGCACGCACGCACGCACACATCTTCACGCCAGCTCCAAATATTATTATAAGTATCATATTTGTAAATAATTATTTTTTAATACTGCCGTATCCGATAATAATGCATCTGTGTGGAGGAGAAATAAAAAATTTGGCGAGGTGGCGAAATATTCTGCGGGTTAACACCCGTTACCCGCTCAAAAAGATCTCGGTGTCATTGGGGTATCCGAAAAAATTACGCATATTTATTCATGAACTCGCTTCATATGAGTGGCTTTAAGTGGAATATATTGGGATATTTTATCTTATTATAGATTCTTGTGTTCCATTGCAGGCGAAAGCGTCGAGCTTTTTATTGCGTGGCCCGACGGGCCTTCACTTTTAACGTCAGGAATACCAAACTTTCACAGGTTTAACGTTAACTGATAGTAAGAGGTGGCGGTGCCGTGCTGCATTGTAGCGGAAAGTGCGATATTTATCGGCAGTTATAGTAGATTTAGAGTCACATAGGTCATGATTTTGTATTTACAAGGACCGAAATTAAAATCTTCCATTGTACTGAAAACGTAAACGGCGTGTTAAGGTGTAACACAATAATATCTGTGGACTTATCACACCACTTTGGCCTAGTCCCGTGGCCCGTGCCGTAGGACTCGAGTTACACGTACTAGACAACAGAAATGTATTTAATTATTTCTTATAAATTGAAGAAATTTTATACACTTATATTTAATATTTTTATTATAGAAATACATATAGACATCCATCACCTAGGCGGGATTCGAACCCGCGAGCTCTGGCGTAACACGCGGACTAACCGCCACGTTACCAACTGAGCCAGCCGGTGGTCCAAATATGTTAGCAAGTAAGATGGAAAAATTATCTATGTATGACATCTTTTATTTGGATCGGAAATAACGCTGTGGAAGTGGGAAGCCCAGCAACAATGGAAGGGGTGCAACCCAACTCCCGATGGAAGTGTTGCAATAGCTAATTAACTATCATTATCTAGGCCGAGACCCCCTCTCCCCCGTCGTTGACGGCTGTGGCTAAAGTGGCCTTGACGTTATCATGACATGGGCGTTATCATGAGTAGTTACTAAGTAGGTACATACATACATAATAGGTAGTACGTAAACTCGTAAAGCACAAAATATCCACTCCTGTGTGTGTGTGTGTGTCGGTTTGACTCGCAACGTACTATGACGTCATCCTCTTTAACGCATCGATCTTAAAAATGTTAACACATCAAATGATGTTTCTATTTACTGAGAGGCACTGAGAGGAGAGTGTAGCAATACAAGGTGATGATGATGATGAACTTACCTATAGGTTGAAATAAATTAATCACCTTTTTAATTCTGAAGGGTAGTTGGGTATTTGTAGTGTGGGTATATGTATGGCGGGGAACTACGGATAAACTTTAAATAATTGTTATTGCAACACCGAACCATAGACAAAGAACATAGACAACCGGAGTGTCAGTGTCATATCTGTCTGTAGTGAGATGGTTGGTGGGGGGACACTCCCCTGCCCACTGTCATCAGTGTCGGCTATTCGTAGTACGTACACACCGACGATTAGAGTGGCGGCATGCACTTTTAACATTTGAACCTTTTATTATTATTATACTACTTTAAATATAATTTATTAAAAGTTATTTTTTTATGAAGAGGTAGTGCCATGCTGTATAGGTAAGGGTGGTGCCATGCATGTTGCATGACACTACATCCCCCTATGCAACGGTATTGGGCCGGCACGGCCGGGGAAGTACCTCTCGCTAACTTGATGCCGGCGTAAATTGACAGCGTCGCTGTCGCTGTTTCAAGCTGCTTATGAGTAGGAAGGTTGGGGGGGAGTGTGATAGGAGGGCAACGCATCTGCGTAACAATAACGCGAATGTCCATGGGCGTCGGTTGTCATCAATAGCCTGTGATTGCTCGTTGGATCCCTTGTGCTATAAAAAAAATAATAAAGCGGACGCATACATTCCGCGTCATGTACATGATAACGCCATTCCAAGTCATATAACTATGTCATACATGCCTAACTAGACGCATTATACAACTCATGCGCTAATTAGTTGGGATTAACGCCAACTCGTCTGTAACTCAGTTAATAATGAAGGAAGCGAGTTAGAGGAAGTTAAGCGCGGGTCCTCGGTTACAGGTCCCCTGGCCCTATGGTCCCATCTGACGTGGATCCAGTGCACAAATTAATACGGGCCTCGACCCGGGGGAATAATCGATCGGATGCCGGAAGACGAGGCGGGTCAAGTTAAAATGATTCATAAGTAAATAATAGATTGTCTTGCAAAGGAAGTAAGAGTATTGCAGTCGAATAGATTAGACTTACAATTCTTCTCTTACTTCTGTAACATATGGACTCTTTCTCCATAGCTGAATAGAGAGAACACTGCCCGATGAACAGTGGAGCGTCTATGGGTATATTTTATTTGGGGATTTTCAAATTTCTAACAACAGTATATAAAAAAATAGTAAAAAAAAAATAAAAAGAAAAGAAAAGAAACAATAGGATATATATATATATATATATATATATATATATATTGTTTATTGGTATATTTATTTATATATTATATATATTTATATATATTCTCATCTATTTATTATTTATATACATATATATACATATTTTTACATTTATTTGTATAACAGCACAGCACAAGGATTTTGACATATTCTAGATAATCTCTAGGAGAAAATCTAAAGAAACGCGATAAAATCCGTTAAATGGACACAACAATAATACAAATATTGTTCACGGAAAATAAAAAGTCTATTAGCCTGTGTAAGTAGCACTTCTACGATATGAAAATAAGGTAGCCAAATCACACCGGACGGGAAACGCGATAAAGTTCGTTAAATAGACACAGCAATGAATAACATTCGCGTAAATATACGAAAAGAACAGTTCCAAATCAGGATATTGGCTGTGCTACATCCCCAAGCCTCTTACTCTACGTCAAGCCTCCGGTTCGGCATCTGATTTCTCTCCGGTCGTGTCGGATTACCGATCTCATCGCAACAGGGGAATGAGCAAATAAAAATTACTTCCAAATAATAACTGAAGGCCGTTGGCCCATTGGAAGGGAGACGAGGATGGTGAAGATGTGTGTATGAAATGCATATGGGTGTCAGTAATAAGCAAAAGGCTCTGCTCGTTTGCCCCCTATGTAAAAGTGACCTACTTCTCCGACCATGACAGTACGATTAGGCTACAGCAAAACTATATTTCTATTTATTGAAATAATTTTTTGTACGCTCTTAACTACACACTAAATTGGTGTCGTGCACGGTTAGTCAGTGTCAAGATTTGGCGTTTTAGCCGAAATTCGACCAGTCGGATATTATGATGGTACCTATTGGACCATCGAAACTGAGCTACTCATGTGCATACTCCGTATTTAGAGGTTTTGGGGACTTCGCTTGCTCGATCAACATCATCACCTTTATTATTATCATCATTATCATCATTATCATTTTCATCGTCATCACCATTATCATCATGCCCCGGATGACGTCCACTGCTGGACATACGCCACTTTCTGCAGGTGTGTTATAAATACGAATAGGTGGGAAGTGAGCATAAGTTTTCGTCGAAAATCTTTATTTCAGTTATTGTCTGAACGCACCGCCACAGTTCAAGTTCCATAACTTTAACCTTTAAGTTACTGAAATACCACTTATTTAGTGTCTCTAAAAGTAAAAAAATTACTCCATTGTTTTCACAAAACAATAGTATATAAATCAGAGAAATTGTAACTATTTCCTAGGTCCTGTGTAACCCAAGACCGTAGTTAAGATCACGCTAATTAACGGCGAGGTAAGGCTTAACAGAAACATATGGAAATGAAAGTCGCCTCGGCGGGGAATCGAACCGATATGCAATCGCCTCGGTACCTCTGGCTAATTAAAAACGAATACGCCGATGCCTCAACTACTGTTTAAATTCGTACCTTGGTACAAATGTATAGGGTCTGAAGTAGTGTAGAGGGTAACCCTTGCGAGATCAGGCACAGATTTCATTGTAACTAATGCGGAGTCATTATTTACATACGGGTTGATATTAAGATTATAATGTTGATTCTACTAACGTCAGATTAATGATGACTTTAATATAAGCGAGACACCTTGAGTTACAGCTGGTAACTAGAAAAAATATGTAAGCTTTATGACTCTACAAGCATCACCCCGGGGTTTCATTTGCGTAACTGCGGTCCTATAAGTCGTAGCGTCATGGTAGCTTTCCTCTATAAATGGAGTATTCAACACAAAAATATTTTTTTTGATTCGGGCCAACAGTTACTGAGATTAACGCGCTCAAACCAACTCTTCACCTATTTGTACGTCTTTCGTCTATGCCTCGCCTCCCTTGGGCAAACTCATAAATCCCACTTTGCACTGGGTATGATACCTTCATAGTCGTAACGGCCATATTATACATTGCAGCATGGCACTACATTACTTAGTGGATCCTTTTTTTCTTCTTTTTTCTTTAAGCGGGGTAGCGCGTTTACGCGCCTTCACTGGCCCTGGATGAGGTCCAGTGGTGTGCGGGGCTCACTTTCAAAAACAGACCGTCTTATTTTGTCGCGAGTCAACGATTAGCCGGATTATCATTGCGAGGCGTTCTTGAATGTGATGTTAAGCCTCATTGATTTTAGGCAGTGATGGTATATAAATTGATATATAATAGGACAGAAAGTGTGTCTTTACATTAAATATTATAACAAAATAATAATAGGGTGATAAAAAAACAGTAGTAGAGAAAAATCTAAAGACAAAAATTGTCTGTTTGTATGTTTTTCTGTTTGTACCCGCAAATCTTCGGAACCAAATCTTCGAAACTTTGGATTTGAATGGAACATCTTTAGGTGTACAGTTAATAAGCCTGGGCAACATATATCAATTTGTTTTGAAAATCCTAACATTTGATGTAGAACCAATTAAGTGAAATCATTTTTTGAACAAAGCGAAGAAGTACGCACAAGGAATAACACATTACTTAAAACGGGACAAACCTACGAATGTATTTTCTTAACATTAATGAGAGACAAAATAGTACGGCAATTGTTTTGCTTTGAAAGCTTTGAATGTACGCGAGCCCGAATGAACAAATTTTAAGCCGACCTAAATGTGAAACAAGTGGTTTGTTAGATAATGATATTTATTGACTTTTTCGTCATTATCATAGTTATCAGCCCTTATCGGTCCACTGCTGGACATAGGCTTCTCTCTATGAACGTCAAGACGACCGATCTTCTGCTACTCGCATCTATCTCGGACCGGCTACTGCACGGAGATCGTCTTCCCACCTGGTGAACGGACGAACAACACTTCGTTTTCCTAAACGCCGCCTCCACTCCAGAACCTTACTGGCCCATCTGCCATCTGTTCTTCTCAGTATGTGACCAACCCATTGCCACTTCAGCTTATTCGTCGCGTGATATCGAATACTTTAGTTCTCTGTCTCATGACTTCGTTACGAATTTTGTCGGAGAGAGAAACACCCAACATAGCACGTTCAATAGCCCGTAGAGCTACCGCAAACTTGCGGATCAGTCCTAATGTTTCGGCCTCGTAGGTCATCACGGGGAGATCGCATTGGTTGAAGACTTCGTCTTCATTTATTGACATTTGCTAAGTGATAATAATTGAAATAATTGGCGAATATTGAATGCCGGTCTAGCGGTGTAATTGAATAATAAGGTAGGTAGGTAGTACTAAATATATAAAATAAAACATCATATAATATAAATAATTTATAATTTAAAAGAAAACGAGAAAAGTTGCGGTTCCAAAAATAAGTTTTGTGGGTGGCCCATTGGAGGGAGTAGGGCAGGAGGAGGCTCTACATATACGGATGTTTATGGGTGTCGATCACTACGTGGCCTCGACGAGTGTCCCTCTAAGATGTAAAAAATACATAACAAGAAAGTAAATACAAAGTTTTAAACATAACCTCTCGCTCACATGATACCGGGATAAAGTGACATCTTCGGTGTCACGTTTCTTGCGGTTTGTGAGTAGCCGGTGACCCATTGAGGGCGGCGGAAAGAGGGCAATGCATCCGCATAGTAATTATGCGGAAGTATAAGGGCGTCGGTACTCGATCAACCCTACTTATAAAAGCTCATCATAATTTGATTAACACTATAATTTTGTGCTAAGTGATATTAATTTCAAGTGAATGGCGTAATTTGTTTTGCTATTATAACGTGACATTTTTGCCATTTAATAATGTCACATAGAAAAAACGATAAAATATAGGCAAGGACTGACAGCTACCTGTATGCCAGTGTTGACGTAATCAGGCCACCTGTATTTAATTTTGAATGCAAAGAGACGGTAAATGTCTTCAAAAGTGGAAAATGTTTGTTAAACGTCGCAAAGAGCAAAAGAGGAAGAAAAAAATATTTTTAAGACAAATATATAAATACTCTTTTTTATGTTGTGTACTTCATTTTATTCTGACAAAATGAAAAAAATGCTTAATTTGTCCTAAAAAAGATGACAATGACATCGGAATATAATATTATGTACGCATATAAATATTACTCACGTAGTAATTACAGCTCACTGTATGTACCAGATAATTTTGGTACCTATTAAAAATACGCTGTGGATATTGGAGATTAGGAAGGTACCCATTATCTATGTGGCGTAAAATTTCTGTAATAACTAATTAATTAAATATATTGATATTTAATACCTATGTTAATATACATAATATGTAAATTGTAATTATATGAAATGAATTACTTATTCATATTAGTTTAAATAGTTAGTAAAAATAATTGGAAATAAAAATGTTGTTTGTCGCTGACCTTGACGCCAAACACTTTCACGAACGTGCGGCTGCTGGCGAGTCGGGCGTCATCGAGGCGTGCGGGGAGGGGTGAAGTTTACTTCACCCCGCTCCCCGCATCGTACGCGGTGCCACGCGCAGCGGACGTAAGGTGCGGAGCGCGCGGAAAGAGAGAGGTACCGCTACGATTCCCGCACCACGCATTTTTGTCGTTTGAATGTACGCGCGGCGGACGAGGCGCGCGGCGAGGGAGGGATTCCGCTACGCCCTGCACACCCCGCACCTTGCCATTCGAATACAGGCGGCAAGCGCATCGTAGGAACTGCGGGGCAAGCGGGGAGGGTACAGCAGAGGCGCTCCTCGCCCCGCGTTCCGTTTCCCAGTGCTAACACGGCCGCCGCTTAAACTGTCCTATGTCCCGTGTTGTTATTAGTGATGTTAATTTGAGAAATAAATAGAGATACTGTCCGCACAATTAGTACACGATACTGGTTCTAGTTATATCGTCTGGGTATTTTTCTCTGAGGTAGGTTTTAAAATTCCTACAGCAAATTGTAATATTACTTGTTTTTGCTAGGGATGTACCGTGCCATATTTTACGGTGTATCCATGTTTAATAATGTGTGTGCTTATTTGATGGAAGAAAGGAAACAATTATGCGCTTTTATGATTTAGTCTGAAAAAATGGAAGTTATTATGTATATTCATTATTTTAATTATTTTAACAATTTTTATTGTTACTAATAGAAAGACATTAATAAAAAGATTGTATATTGTTTAATATAAATTTATAGATGCAATGGAAACTTCTAATCCTGGTTCCAGTTCAGCAAACAGTGCGGGTGTGATTGATGTTTCAAGTGATTACGGCGTAGAAACACATAATTTATTGAAAAATATAGTTCAAGGACTATATGATGAAATAAATGATCAAAACAAAGCTTCACAGCACAAATCTTATTTAGAAAGGGCTGCAAGGTTAACTGGATTTCATCCGGAAACATTGAAAAATATATCTGAGTCAAGTGTGTTGTTCTACCTGTGTCAAGAAATAGACAGGAAAAAAATTCATGAAAAAATATTATCTCATTGTTTTGTATCAAAACGCTACCCTACTAGTGGGTATCTGTATTTCATGCTCCGTGAGCATCTTCCGCCGTATATTGACAAACAATCGTTTTTAAAATTGCTAATCAAAATGGGATACGTTTTTAAGAAGCAGGTCCATAGTTATGTCCCAGTTATAGCTGAAAAAACAGAAATAACATTCGAGAGATACTTATATTTGAAGAACATAACGTCGTACCGTGGTAGTCGAAACATTTTCTTTGTCGGTGACGCATCCGCCTCTTTGGAAGGTAGGGTCTTTAATTTGAATCAGACTGAGGCCTATGGCAAAAAAAAGACACTTGTGCCGTTTATGTTTATAATTTCTGCAACTACTGGATTAATAAACTTGCGTATTGTTGACAAGTTTAGCACCTCCGATTTCCAATACTGGATCATTAATGACGTAATTCCTAAACTACCACTAAACAGTGTTGTAGTTTATGATAATTCCAACCATCACAATGCTCAAAGGTGTCAACCGCCAGGATTAAATAGTTTGAAAGCCGAAATAATAGAGTGGCTAGAATACCATGACGTACCGTATTCAACAAATATGTCTAAAATGCAGCTTTGGGAATTAGTAGAAAAATGTACAGATCTAGAGGTTAATGTCTATGTTATCGACAATATGTTAAAAGAATGTGGCCACGAAGTGTTGAGATTGCCAGATTGCATTAATGATTTATCATTAGCTACTGGAGTTCGGCATTTAATCAAATCTGTATTACATAAAGAAATGAAGGGCGTGGAAGATATAAAAGCATGTCTAAACGGTGTGTTAAAGAACAACATAGTAGACGAGTTAAGAACGTACAATGCAAATCTTATCAAAGAAGAAATGCACCTACTAAGTTTAGATCAACAATTTGATGCCATGAGAGATGTAATGGAATCATTAAAGTATCAGTCACGCTCCAATGATGAAGTCGTCCCTAAAGATGATACAGTTTTACCTTATTTAAGTGATTCCGAGTAGACGTTATTTTTTTTGATTTGTTAACAAATTGAAGCTTGTTTAGTAAAATTTAATATATTACAATAGCTCTTTTAATATAGCATTACATAAAACAACTAGTTTGCCCTGTAGAATTATAGGCTTAATCTTGTCATACATAAGTTAACGGACTTTTAGCCCCATTGCAAGTTTTGTGTTATTAACCAATACGATTTCGATTTGAACAAAAACATATTAGCCAGTCAAAAGGAGTTCTGCGACATATAAAACATAAGCGTCCTTTTATAATCAATGCTATGGACAATTCTCATTAAAGGAACTAAACAGACATCCAAATTATTAAAACATTACCTGAAACAAGCACAATAGGTAAAAAAGCAGATTTTGGAATTCTACTTTATAATGTCCATACACTACTACTATATCATAAAATAACATTAATTCTGAAATAAAATGAGTTTTAATGCAAAACATTGCACTTTCTACAAACCCTTTTTAACAGTATATACTGTAGGACTACAATTTTACGTCTGAATCCACAAAATTAGGTTTTTTATTGCATTATTGCACCTTGCATTGAAGTCGTCTGCTAATCGATTTCACAATATATAATGTATCGATATCGATACATGCCCACGATTATTGCACCTTGCATTGAAGTCGTCTGCTAATCGATTTCACAATATATAATGTATCGATATCGATACATGCCGACGATACAATCAGATGACTATGCGACGAGGAATGAGGTGACAGTCGACATAATGTTGATATTAGTAGTTAGAACACGTATGTACCTCAAATAATCGTATTAATTTTAAAATTATAACATATTAATTAAAATTTTCTCCCACTTTAAAACATGTCTGAACTGAAATTGTTTATATAATTACCAATTCTTGTTATTAGAATATAACGATTAGAGATTTGTTATAGGGACATTATACAGAGTGGGGTAGTCATTGATATTCCCATATGACTGCGAGTGTGCGTGTTGGTTAATAGAGAAGTAGCATGAAAATTACATTGTTATCTTTGTCTATCTAATCTTGCATCCGCATTGTGCACAGAAATTTTCATGTTGCGTTTTTAGTAAATATAAGAACTTTCAACATTATATTATTTCTCAACGGAACATTTGAAAGCAAGAGTGTAATAAAGTAAATATAACGTCTTATACTTATAAAAATGAGACAGATAACATTATTATCTCCAGGGTTGTATTCGTCTTTGTTGGTCAATGATATTGTCCAGACTCGCGTTTTCTTTATTGTAAAAGGGACAAATCAAGCCGAGCCTTTGGACGAATAGTCACGCCCACAGGCAGTCATGTAGATGCGTTGCCCTCCTTTCCTTCTCCCCAGCTATGGCTGCGGACACGACAGCATAGCTGCCACTAAGGCGGCGTTATGCGAGCGAGAGACACCTCCCTGGTCGTGCTGATCTAAATTGGCTGCGATACAACATGGCACTATTTCTTACTGAAAATAACTAGTCGTAAATTAATTATATAATTCTATTTCTTTAGTTAGTGAAATCTATTTTTTTGTAATTACATCGTTGTTAATAGTTTGGCTCAAAACAGTTTCATTTCCTTGTAAAAACGAAAGTGGTTCAATTATATAATATATTTTTTATTTCAGAAATGAGCGAACTTACACACGAAGAGATGTTGAAAATTAACGACATTCAAAGGAAAATGAATATTGTAAAAAATTTAGTTGCAGCTTGCTATGCTGACAAAGACGCTAATGCATCGTATTTGACCACTGTGGCCAACACTCCAAACAGCATATCTATTGTAAATTCAATTCGATATTATACTGGATTAGATCTCAAAACCATTACGACATATTTGAACGAGTATTTACAGAATCCACCGCCGATAAGAACATTCGCCATGTACTCTCGAAAACACTCAAAGAGTAACGTCGAGGAGAAAACTTGGGATCGAGTACTAAGGGAGAAAATATTAGCTCTATACTTAAAAGATTTCGCAAAATTACCAAACTTAACATTATTAAAGATGCGCGATACTGAATTTTTTGGTAAACAGTGTGGCAACATTGAAGAAATTAAACTAATTTTGGAAAAATCGTTTTATATGCTACACAAAGTAGAAGGGACCTCTAAGGCTATTATTATTGAAAGGCCTGAGAAAACTTATGAGAGATTTAGGTATTTAGAAACAGTAGATCGTTATAGGTGCTCCGATTTAGATTTTGTGTATGTAAATCGTAATAAATTAACACCTCTAGGGAAATACTTTTGGGATTTTATTGCAGTCTCACCTAAAGTAGGCGTTCTAGGGATATTCAAACCGACCAAATTAGAAGATGACGATAAAAATAAAGAACTTGAGAGTTGGATGTTACATGAAATATTACCATTGGTTCTGTCACCCAGCGTTATAGTTCTTGAAGACACTATTGAATTACTGGACTTTATAACAGTACCGACTATGCGCAGCTTAAAAATAGACATGATTAATTGGCTTACATTTAATAATATTGCACATCGACCAAACATGCATAGGGCAGAATTATACGAGTTAATAAAAAAGTCAAAACGACACTTACCTGACAGAATCTACTATTTTGATACTTTAGTAAATGCGAAAGGGCACAAAGTATTACGCCAACCTAAAGGAGTCACGTGCTTGAACTATTTTCAAAATGTATGGTTGCAAGCCATACAAGAACCATCTGACAAAAATAATTTATCAAAAGCGTATCATGCAAATAGTATAGTAGTAAACAAGAATCTTGAGCATTGGCGACTGCTAGAGACTATAGTTATTCAAAGTGAAAGAAAAATATACTCAGAAGATATAATTTTAGAGCATATTATTGATAAAATATTAACTCTCGGGAAATATAGTCCAGAGTCTAAAAATCTTTTCGACGAATGCGACGATGCACCTAGAGATTCGAAAATATTAAACATGATTGAAATGTAAAAATGGAATTAAATTAATGATTATAATAGATATTGTTTAGCTACCTGTTGAATACGTTATGGCACGTCCGGTGCGTTTGTTTTTTACGACCCTATACATCATTTTTCTCCTCACTGTTTCTGTGAACTTTTATTTTTGCACAAGTCTATTTCTGTTATTATAAGTATTAACACCCGCATGTTGGGGGACACTCAAACCAGGTTGCCCCCAACTTATAATAATGTGATAGTGTGTAGGGATTCTTACTCATGCACGCCAAAACTATAGAACATATTTTTACTAAACTTGACAATGTAGTAGTTTATCGTACCAGTATAACACACAAGATGTAGAAACACTAACTTTTGCTCGTGACTTTGTCTGCAGTCCACGCGGACGAAGTCTCGGGCAATAGGCAATGTCCCATATAGTGATACCTGTATAGTATGGATAGTGTGGAATAAGAAGACATTGGGAGTGAAAAATCAATACAAAAATATATTCGTTCCATATAGAACACCCCACGGGAACCTTTCATTAGTCAATGATTTAAATATCAAAGGAATATATTTCAACTCCGCGACTTACCTCCACATTCATTATGTATCCGGGATTTTTCACCTTTTTTTGTTTCAATTGGTTATACAGTCTCACGCTTTGCTGCGCAAAGAGAATTTCATAATTTATTTCAATGGCAATAATAGTCCATGGAGAAATTGCTATCGGTTTATATTCGTTATATTAACGATAAATGTTCAAGAATCGTCTGGATGGTTTCTTAGAGTTCCTTACGTAAAGGGGTAAAGGTACTTGATAGGATCCTTTATTACTTAACGGACGGATGGATGGATGGATGGAGACATAAGACTTCTGTATCCGTCCATCCATCCATCCGTCTGTCATCATAATATATCTTATGACACATTATTTAGACAGTTTCATTTTTTTACACATATTTGTATCAATCGTAGTACACAATGAATTGCCTCTACAATAACAAAAATACAATAAAAAAATACGAAAAATTGGTCAATTATATTTATTTCGCTAAACAAAACAATTGCAAACATATATTTGACGCATGCAGATGTGATGATACGAAATATCATCACATCTGCATGCGCCCACAAATATAACTTTGTATACTTTTATAAGTCGCCTTGACTTACGTTAGTACTTCTGTTGGAGCAGAGGAGTGTGTTGTCATGTACGGAATTCTCGGTATACGGTCCCCCGCTTCGCACTTGGCCTGTTTTTTTATACGATTAAGACGCTGAAGCGATTCACAAATCGAAGAGCATTGCTGTTTCTTTTATATTGTGTTAAATGTATGGTTTTGTTAGTGGTCTGGGTAGCTAACATGAGACAGGGGAGAAGGGACAGGTATGCCGACCGAAGCAGATGGGAGTGATGCATCCCGATATGAGAGCATTTGTAACGGCAAATTTAACTATTATATAGTAAGTTAGGGGTAGTTAGTGTACCTAGGGCGCTTTATTTGAGTACTGTAATGTTTTTAATATGTGGGTCGCCGGGAAGAGAAAAACTCGAGGTGCAACGTGGTTCGCTACGAAATCAAAGTTAGTTTCCAACCTCATGCGGCTTCTTGCAGTGTAGGTTTTGTTAATAAATATATCTGCCCAAAGTGTAGTCTTTTAATTAATAAGGTACATCACTTATTATTATGTCGAAAGAGGTAGCGCCATGTTATATAGGACGAGGCAGTGCCTCCACCACGGTTCAAGCCTTGTCGTGGCGGTGGGGCTTAGTAGAGTGGGGTGAACCCAGACACCTTGGGCGAAGGCAATTGAACAGAGGAGGCGGGTGCTCTTTGTACCTCTCTTATAAGAACAACAGGAAGCAGGAGGATGAACCGCG
The DNA here is from genome assembly GCA_017140195.1 of Eumaeus atala. NCBI lineage: Eukaryota > Metazoa > Arthropoda > Insecta > Lepidoptera > Lycaenidae > Eumaeus > Eumaeus atala. Next base: position 193,694 of record JAFELO010000985.1, read on the forward strand.
CTTTGTACCCCTCATGTAAGAAGAGGCGACAAAAGAGCAAAAGGAGGCGGCACTTGTGCGCACGGGGCAAGGGGCGAGGATGTGAGACTCACCCCACTGCACTGTTCCAAAGTTGGTGGGTTTGTCCTGTGAAGCGGGACAACCCCATCTGTGGAGGTAGAGTCGGTCCCTTTGAGGGCTGACTAGCCGTCGAGGTGCCCTAATGATTTGTTGTACCGGGACACCACACCAAAGGGGGCACTAACGGCACTTGCGGTGGTATTTGTGGGTATTCGGCACTATGGTGTGCCGCGAGCCCCACCCTGGGCCAGTGAGGGGGCGCGTTTCACCGCGTCAACAAACAAAAAGGAGGCGGTAGTGCCATGCATGTAACGGAATTGGGCCGGAACGACCGGGGAAGTACATCTGGCTCACTTGATACCGGCTTAAAGAGACAAAATCGCTGTCTCGTTTCGTGCGGTTTATGAGAGGCCGGTGGCCCATTGGGGGTGATGACAGTAGGGCAATGTATCTGCGTAGCAATCTTGCGAATTTCCGTGAGCGTCGGTAGTCATCAAAAGGCACCGATTGTTCGTTTGCCCTTGTGCTATAAAAAAACTTATTTTGCCTTTTTATGGCTCAACAAGGGGGTCGCCAGAATATTTTAAACTGGAGAAGCCTTCGTGTATTCAAAAAGTTAAAAAAAGAATGCTTTAGGGTTTAGGTTGCCCAACAAGGTATGCCACAGTGTTGAAGCCAACGGGGGTCTGCACTGCCGAGGACCGAGACAAAAGTCTTTTCTGGGGAGGTGATGAGGCAAAACAGGTAACGCATTTACATAACCGCTGGTTGACAAATGTTTGGGCTACGTTAGTCATGATCACGTGATCATGAAATTGTTTTGTTTAGCGAAATAAGTGTGTGAGTGATGATCACGTGATCATGACTGTTTTTATTTCTTTCACTATAGTGTGTGAGTGATGATCACGTGATCATGACTGTTTTTATTTCTTTCGCTATAGTGTGTGAGTGATGATCACGTGATCATGTCTGTTTTTATTTCTTTCGCTATAGTGTGTGAGTGATGATCACGTGATCATTACTCACGTGACTCGCTCCCTTTTACCCTATAAGTACAGTGAAAGTAATAAAACCACTGAAATAGATGCTTCGTGACAAAAGTAAAACGTTCATTTCAAATTGTGTTAACTTTTACTTTTTCGTGTCATTAATGGATGACTGGACGGATTCCTGGCAGTAGGCGTTAAATGAACCGCGAGGGCAGGCGGTCATGCACAATATTTTTTAGAAGGCTTCATTCTTGGGGGTCTTAAAAGGGTTTCGGGTTCTGTACAACAGACAATACTTACAACATCAACACACTTGTATTGATCTAGGTGTCGCGATATTTATATGAAAGGTCAAGCCTTTTTTACATTATTATGATTAAGAAAGTAATGGAAAATGGACCATATTAAGCGAACAGGTCTGACTAGGCAGGTATACCATGTGTAACTGGATCACATGGGATCATTACCTACCGTGTCCTCAAAATACAATCGCTTAGAATTCATGTTGATATACAACATGAAAATATATAATGTATACATTATACAACATAAGAAGCTGACTGTGAAACTTACAAGTGTTGGTAATTTTGTGTATACATTTTAGCAGCGTTTGCAATAGACATCTGGTTAGGGGGCGAAATCAAGGAACATACAATGTGTTGAGATAACGTGGACGATTTAGACGGCGACGCTTGAAATTCACGGGGATGTATTGCTGTCCTAGACGCGGAGGTGTACCGTTCTAACGGTACGGTACGGTAAAACTGCAGATCGAATTTGGATGAAATTAAGCAAAGATATACACCAGCAAGCAGTGAATGTTCAACCACGCTTTTTGGTTTTATATTATTTTTCGTTTTTTTATGCAAAATGTCAGGCTTAGATTTCATTGGACTAGTGATAAAAAATACTAGTCTGATAAATGCACAGTGAATATAACAGATAATCTAGGCATAAAAATGACTATTATCTTATAGTTTTTTAACTATAATCTATATGAACGAACAATTGGAGCATTTTGACGACTACCGACGTCCATAGACATCATTTGGTGCAGATGTGTAGCCCTCCTTTCGTCCTCCTATAGGGCATCGGCTACTCACAAACTGTACGAAACATGACAGCATAGCTGTCAATTTACGGCGTCTTCGTGTGTACTATACTGTAAATAAGATTAGTAATTTGGCATAAAAATTACTTAGAACCAAGTTAGCCCAATGTTAGTAGCAGGTGTTGTGATATCGATTCAGCTTGGAGTAATATATTCCTATAGCACCATGGCATAGATTCAAGCAAAGCTAGTTTCAGATAAAACTGGCCAGGTGTGAGTCGGATTCACGCATGAGTGGTTCCTTACCATTATCTAAAATAAACCCGAAAAAAACACAATTGTTGTATGAAAGTCCAATGTAACAGTTTATATATTCACTTTTTTACTATTTCTGGTTATAGCGGCAGCAGAAATACACCATGAATCATCACTGTGAACATTTAACTATCCATCATATGTTAGGTATCTATATCATGTTAGGTAGGTAGGTAGCGTCCCGTTTTTACATTTTGGGTAAGAAACCCTAAAAATATTGGTACCTATATCCTGGACGACTTCCCGGGCCGACAGCACATTATAAATAAAAAATAAAATAAAATAATATTTTTACTCGTAACTTCTGACGCCCACGAACTCGCGCTCAACCAGAGGTTACCGCTACGTTGCCCTCGATTCGATTATCTCCAATAGGACAACTGAACTTATAACATCCAAAGCGACATATCGCGACGGCAAAATCATGGAGAGCGTTCCCATGGTCGTACCGGCTTGGTTTAGCTGCAATGTATCAATGACCTCTGGTCTAAAAAGTGCTTGTGAGTTCATATCGTCCTCGTTGAAATGATGACGTGTGAAATTGGTGACCCACCGCACGCTGGACTAATGAAGATGGATCTGTCTTACACGCCACGGGGACAGTAATCTGTATTCACATAGAGCAATCAATCACCATTGAGTGATGGCGGAGCATCCATTTGTATGTTACTGCAGCGCAGTATTACGCTTACTACAAGCTGCCTAGTAGTAAGCATGCTCAACCACAGAAGGGAGATCATGGATTCGATACTCGGATCGGATCAAAGTGTTATTGGGATTTTTTGTTTCTACTCACAGTCCGAAGTCAGGAAGTTGGCGGTGTTACACGCCCGTGCCACGGAGATTACGACGAGCCGTCGGTGCTACGCCTGATTTCTCTCCGGTCGTGTCTGGTTGTCATACAATAGGAATAGTCGAATGAGGGAATGGGGAGTGCACTTGTGCTTGCGCACACACTTGTGTACTATCATTTGTCCCGCGTTGTTGGCTAGGCTCTATAAAAAGTAAATATTGACAAATATCTTAAACTGCGCTTTATATGGCTATGTTTACATTACGTATTAGGCATGAAGTTCTGTTGGATCAGTCGGCCTGCCCAGACGATCTTATCTATTTGCCTTTAGTCTATGTTATAAAATCTAGCGTTTTCAGTCCTCAGTTGCCAACGAGATGCACAACTAGCAAATTGTATGATACATGAAAAAAATACAAAACGAAACACTGTTTATTGAAATACTTGTTTGTTATCCTTACAAAGATATTAATTATCGTTAGGTTGGGCCAGTGTAAGTGAAGCAGGTAACCACCATGGTCCAACAGAGACGTTAGGCGAATCCTATTGAACCGGGAGGGCTGCTGTTTGTACCCCTCTTGTAAAATGAAGGGACTCAAAACCAGGACAAGGAGCCGCATTTGTACATTTGTAAAAGGGCATACCTTAGGGCACAAGAGACTGACTAGCCGTCGAGACGCCCTGATGATTTATAGTTTTGGGATACCTAATCAAAGGCGGCACTGATCGGCACCGAACCTACCCTAGGGCTAGGCGCGCGTTTCCCGCGTCACCAAAGAAAACCACTTAACACTGATGAACGAGAAACACTCGGAAAGTTTATAAAACATTACATATCGCCGTATATTTCAATATTCTCATCTAGCCGCGTGTCCAACATACCTGGAGCTCCGACGTCAGTCCGGGCCGTGCCATTCGCTAGCATAGGCGGTAGATGACGGGTCCCGACTGGATGGTTCCTCGAATATTACCTGAGTGGAACGACATCACTAATGTCCCCTAATGTTGGCTCAACTAAACCCGGGCTTGTTTTATGTTCCTTCAAAGTTATTAGTTTGCTAGTGGATATATGAAAGTATTATAAACTCTTTAGTGTATATACTCTATATGTGTTAAAACTTAGATTGACACTTGAATTATATCACGTTCCATTTATATGAAATTGTTACTTTTATAATGCTCCAATCGGTAGAAGTTAGGGTATCCAGCTTCTTACTCAGAACTGTTTATAGATATTTAATGAAAACCTGCCAAGTGCGAGTCCAATCCATCATATAAGGTGTTTGGATGAACTGCGAAAAGATCCGTTTCAAGTGGGTTTCTTATAGCTGAAGGGGCAAAGCGACAAACAGTGCGTTTAAGCGGCTACCGATGCTCATTAAAATTAGGTCATTTTCCTACAATGGGCCACCGGCTAATCATAAACCGAACAAAACTTGGCAGGCAGGTGGACGTGCGGAGCCGAATCTCCCTTAAAGGTGTTCCCCGGACATGCTGGCCTGATGTGGCTGCAATGGAGCAATGACCTCTTTACACTTAATAAAGATGAGTGTAAATTATATAGCAATATATTTACGTTTCACTTGCCTTATGAACCCCAAGCGTTTTTAGGCATATATACTATATGCAACATCATTATCATCAGCAACCAGAAAACTTGCACTGCCAGATATGTGCCCAGAGAGCGCCATGTGATTCCCATTTTGAATTTATACGTCTCTACTCGTCGATCCCAGGAGACCACGCCTCATGCGTGGTGTAGGACACCCTTCTGAGAGGTGAAGAGAAGAAGAGTGGCTGGTAGCGGCTGGAGACGGACAGCTGAAGACACAGCGTGACCTTGAGGAAGCCTATGATCAGCTATGAACGAAGACAGATTCAATGGTGATGGTAATGGTGACCAGAAAATCCCAAATCCCCCTCACTACTACTATACATTCTAACTACTATGTTTCCTGACTCCTATAGTTTTAAACATCAAATGAAAAATTTGTGTCTGGAACCCCATCGATCACATGGCGAACCCCAGTTTACTGTAAGACTGAATATTTGTGTAATCATTAGGGACGAGACTGGAATGGCCCGTCCTGTGTTCTTAATGTCCTGGTCCTTTTAATGTCCTGGTCCTTTTAATAACAGTCGCCTTCTTCTCCACAAGATACATAAGAAGCTGGAAGGAATAGTAACTTTTGTTTTTTAGCATTTAGTAAGTGTTGTGCTGCATCGCAGCCAAATTCGGTCGCCACGACCGTGGTCGAAGTGATTCTGCTGCAAAGTGCTATGCTGTAGCGTTTTGTATGGGTCGTTAGCTCAGTTGCTCCATTGGATGTGTTGAGTATGAGGTAATGTCATGCTACATTGGAGCCGAATTGGGTCTGCACGACCGTGGAGGTAACTCTCGCCCACTTGACACCGCTGTAAAATGACATATGATGTGGCGTTTCGTGCGGTTTGTGAGTAGGCAGTAGCCCATTGGAGGGGAGGAGGAGGCGAGGCAAAGCATCTGCATGACAATTTTGTGGATGTTCAAATGGTACGTTCGAACCCGTATACTATAAAAAAAATATCTGTACGGGTTATACATATGCGTTTATGGGCGTTGGTGGTCTTTAAAAAGCTTCGACTGCTCGTTTATTCCTTGTACTTCGTGGGTTGGTAATGATGATGCTCTGAAGTGCCCACTTCTAGTTGATTTATAGCTATGTTAATAACATTTGCGGTGTCCGTACGCTTTACTGCGCTCGTAAATTCCTGCCTTGATATTGTATTGTTTCATATATTGAAGGTACTTCTGAGACCCTTTCTGGCATTTTAAGACGTTACATTTGATGCCAAGTGACCCTGTCCTGAGCCTCATGGGGGAAATTTGTTCGTTGTTGCCTCGCTGAGTGAGTTTGACAAATGCCGTAACTCAGTAGTTTCTTTGAATCTGCTCGGGTGTGTCACGTTTTAGATTCTATTAACGATAATAATTTAATAATATATTATACGAAATTACTATAAATATATGTTCCCAACATTACTGCAGAGGGTCCTAATTATCTGTGTATAGAGGTAATAATTTATTATTATCATTAAAAGTACCTATTTGATTACAAACATTTCTGTGGGTACTTGTAACATGTAACATGTAACATGTAACATGTAACACGGTATGTTATCCGGAGTACGTTTATGTGATCTTCGTGCAGAAGGTCCGCAGATACGGAGTGGTAGATCGGCAGTCTTGTCGCTTGTTAAAGTGGCCTAATTTCACTAGCGTTTCTAATTCCAATTGGATTCTAATATATGGGAAACTAATAAGTTTCCCACCAATATATAGGTTGGAGAACATAATTTGGTGTACGGGGTAGACGGGGCACCCAGATTTGTTTAGAAGTTAATGAGGAAACCTTTAAACACTGCACTCTCTTACACCGGTTAGAATGTTATAAGCAGAATGATTTTGACTTCTTAAATATCTCGACTTTCACAAAACGAATATACAAGGAAAACCATATCACTGTACATGATGTAGATTAATTTTTACATGAAAATATTTTATTCCCTCTTACAAGTTTTATGAAAGTCGAGATATTTAAGAAGTCAAAATCATCATACATCATGATGATGATGGTACATAGTGTTATAAAGTCTTCATGAATCCCAGGGAATAAATAACTCTAATGAACTAACTCCTTCGATGGAAGATAGCCAAGCATCAGATGTATGAGTAATCAGAATGTATATAAATTGGTTAATAGTAAGTCATTGGATACTACGGCGGCATAGACATTGAGACAAATAAATATAATGAGATATACAATGCGAATGTGGAAGGATTTAGGTACCGGAGAAGACCCAGACTAACATACCACGACCAAATCGGTCGGTTTGTATGAAGAGAGTTTATGAAAGCGGAGGAGGCAAGGCAGGTATGTAAGGATCGTGACATGTGGCGCTCCGTTCCCTCCGCCTACCCCGTTAGGGAACTGGCGTGATGATGTTTTGTTGTTGTAAATATTAACAGTCAACACGTGTTTACGTTTGCTTTTCATATTATATATGTATCTAAAGACGTTATATCAGCCAGTTTTCTCTAGCACGTTACAGCTAGTTCAGTTTAGTTTTAGGTTTTTTATAATCATGGCCACATTAATATTGTGATTTATGAGAGCAGAGTCTGACGCCGTCCACGCCGTCCAAGGCTAACTTAGTTTATAGTTTATAACGCTTTATTTTGTTTCGGGGTAGTAACTAGCAATTTGTATTACACAACGGTGTGAGACGTGGTCCATGCTGGGAGTATCGTTCAATGTTTTATCGGTGTCCATTAAATGTGGTGTGGAAACGATAGCCCTTCCGCCGCTCCATCGACCCGCTATACTCGGTAATGGCTTTTTACAATCTCCATTTAAATTCATCTAATTTGTATGTATATGAGTAATTTTTTCAATGAAACGAAAGCTGCTCTTCTTTGTTCGATTTCATCGTCGATACATCTAAGTCGTCCAGTATGGAAACTCTTTTGTTCCACTCGATGGCATGTGACCACGATCAAACGATGTAGACACCGATGTAAATGGTTTTCGGTCATTTTTTTTAACCTATAAAAACAATGCTCAACATATGTATGGTAAGAGTTTCTTTATTTCACAGCTCTTATATCTACCCTTTTTATAGTATTAGTACGCAATCTTGTGCTTGAAGACTTTTGACGCATACTTGAAGTCTACTGACGCACATAGACATCTGCAGTTTAGAAAGAGGTAGTGCCATGCTGCTAAGGAGGTAGTAGTGTCATGCATGGTGCATGATACTACATCCTCCTATGCGACAGAATTGGGCTGGCACGACTGGGGAGGTACATCTCGCTCACTTGATACCGGCGTAAAGTGATAGCTTCGCTGTCGCGTTTCGTGCGGTTTGTGAGTAACCCGTGGCCCATTGGGGGCGGGGGGATGACAGGAGGGTAACGCATATGCGTAACAATCATGCGAATGTCCATGGACGTCGATAAGCATCAAAGTGACTCGATTTCTCGTTTGTCCCCTTATGCTATAAAATAATAACAATAATATTGCAGATGTACTACCCGCCTCCTCTTATTTCCTTCGTTGGGCCATCAGAAACATGAAAACCTAAAAACCACACGAAACGCGAAAACAGACAGATGTTGCTTTAAGGTGTAAGCCGTTTGCTTCATCTGAGGGGTACTTCCCCGGTCGCGCCGGTCCAATTAGGCTGCAATGCTGTATGACAGTACCTCTTAGGAATACTTATAGTGTGTTCCATAAGTCTCAAATCAACAAGTGTTAACAACATGAGGCTATTTCTTCTTATACTCGGTACACACTACCAACATACAAAATAATATCTTAGTGGGGCCTGTGACTGTTAGGGGCGTAAGGCAAGTGACAGGAGAGTCAAATTTTGGTGACCCCTCAGTGATTACTTTAGACTCTTGATGAGGGGCAAAACTTATATAGTTTGATTCAGCGTGGAATACTGCCGCTAGTAATGGAGAGTGTTCTGAAAACTTAGACAAAGCATCCCGTGGACTTGATAAGAATGATAGTGCGAGCGAGATGCAAAAGAGACGTGTCGCGAGCGTGTAGTGCAGGCATGTGCGAAGAGTTTACGTTAATAGTGTGTGGTGGCTTTGTCCTCTTTCGCACTAATCTAATCGCACTAAATAATGTAGTCCGTTCACTTTACTCGGACTTTGTCCTTTTTCTTGTAGCATTAGGGGAAAACGAGCGGGCGGTGGGCAACTACCGCTTGCATAGGCGCGTTAATGGCCTGCGTCGGAATATTACCTTTAGTGGCACATACGAGAAGTCGGAACCCTCTAAATACTTCCGGGTGCCATAAATATCAGCAGAATTATGCGAAGGCGTCGCCGTCCTTTCCTCCTCCCCTACCATGGGCCACCGGCTACTATCAAACTGCTCGAAATGTGACACCGAAGTTGTCATTCCAGGAAGGTATTATGTGAGCGGGATTTACTTCGCCGGTACCGGTCCAATTCATTGGCAATGCAGTATGGCACTACCTGTTACAAAAACTAGTTGATAAGCTTATCAACTAGTTTTTGTAACACAACAACAGGCTTATCAAACGGCTGCTTGAGAGCACTTTTAAAGATAGTAGATCCATTAAAATAGGAACTCATTGTTGATGTCTTAAGTTTACGCGAATCTTAATAATTACAATAAAACAGAAACCATGGTCACGGTGGCCCGTGACCATGGTTGTTTATTGGTTGTTTTATTGTAATATATAATACACGATCGTAATAATAATACGTGTAATATATAATAATGACGTGATAATAATATACAATACGTTGTATATGTAATACGTGGGGCTACTTAAATAACTAAATAAACCGCGATAAGATCCGTAAAAATAGTTTTATTGTAATGAGTAATTGTTGTTTAAGATAACCGTTTGTATGTCCATCCCAGTTCCGCCAGTGACCGCCAGCCGTCCAACCTTTTTGCGCGATATAATAAATTATGTTAGGTCGGTATTGTCTCGCGATGCTATCACAACTTAGTGTGGCTCCATTTGAGGAGCGGGTTTCACATTTATAAACGCCCCGTCATTGTCTGTTACTGGAATTGCCCATTTTAGACCAGAAATTGTGGAGTTGGTTGTTTCAAATGTCCTGTCAGTAATGAGAAATCCCCGTAACTATGGAACGTCTTGCGTGAGTTGTCCAGAATTGACGATATAACCATGTCGCTGTGGGGTGTGAGCGAATTATTGTATTTACACTAGTTTGGGCATCTGATGAGGAATGTCAATTTCTTTGAGATCACCTTAGTATGAAAGCTAGCCAGATGAAGACAACGCAATTATATAGGTCAGGTAAAGGAAAAATTTCATGTCATGCCTTACTGAGAATTGAAGAGCATAGCGGAGAGAAAATCGATTTGTATTTGATACGTTTGTATTTTTATATTACAAAAGTCAGTCTCCCAGCGATGATTGCGATGGAAACGTCGAAATATAACTTCATAAGTATATAACGCTATTGTATCGCGTACAAATACATGTATAGGGTAGTATATATCTTGTGTTTCAGATGTCTGAGATGTCTGAGATGTCTGAGGTGTCTGAGGTGGTGACCAACACTTGCCTGTCTGATTTGTTCTACATATAGCCTGTGATCATCGTTAACAGCCTTCCCCCGTCCCCAGTGGTGCAATAATTCCCGTCAAGTACATATATTCTATAACCTATTTTATTACATGCAAAATGTTTACAAGAAAAATACTACTAAGCTTTTTTTTATATAAAGTCACGAATATCGTTTATCGCTAAGACATCGAGGAGGAAGAAACGAGTGCAAACACTTTACATTTCCTTCTTTTTTTTTTGGCTAAACTAGAGTGGGTGTGAGTAGCGGGTAGTGTGGAGGCAAATCAATTGCAAAAGTAGAAATGTGTCGTCGCAAATGGGATTAAGATTTGCTTGAGACTCACATAAGTGGTGGGGGGCACTGGGGCGATAACGACGGCCGCTTCGTCATCTGCGGCCACTCGCGGCTTGGAGCGCGGCCAGGGCACGGACGGCGTTTAACTGAGTTTTTATCATCGCGATTGCTCATCATCTTTCTCAGTTTTTTAAATAATCTCTTAGGAGAAATGGAAGCAACCAGGAGCAGGTGACAGGTGTAGCTTTAAAAAAACTGCCTTAGTTTATTTTGAATTGTACTATTTTATAACGAGGGCGATAGGTTTAATGTCTATACATCCCTACGTTTTGGATGTGATTAAATTTGTGAAACTTTGTCTTTTAAAGAATTTTTTTCTATGGTAAATTTTGACGGAAACACATTATATTGCCTTAGATACCTGCTTACGGTTTGATGTCGAATAAACCTGGAATAGCCAGACTTAACGTATTCCACTGCCGGGCGAAGGCGTCTCTACTATCTTTCCATACCTCTCTGTTTAGAGCTGGTGTAACATATGTTAGATAAATATAGATTCAAGTATTTAAATTCGTAAGAATATGTTTTTAAATATAATCTATGGTTATACTATATAGATTTTATGAATTCATAATCATTCTCATTAATGTTTAAAAAATTATACCATCATTAGGCATGAGGTGTGGTGGCGTGTGATTTTAAATTCCACATCTCACCCCTCACTTTACAATTAATGCAGATGAAGTCCTCTAAAATCGTATAAAACTAATTAAAGCTTCGAAACAATGATTGAAAAAGTTTCAGTGAAACTCAACCTTAATAAGTGTCAACGTGTAATGGATACATTTAACGGGAACTTGCAATTTATGCACAAGTCCCAGCGTAAATTCCGACGCAGAACTAAATCCGAGTTGCGATCGTTTCTCATATTCAACTCGACTGAGCTTTTTTTATTCCTTCAAAGTCAAAACTGCAGAGACATTTGTAAGTCGCGCAAAGTTTCATGATGGAATAAATTATGGCATTCGGATGCAAATGTAAGAGGAAAACACTCTAATTTTTAATGTAATTTCGAAATGAGTAGGAATCGAGCAATGAAAATAACTGTAGCAATGTTGTATTCATAGTTATGTCTATAGTTGAATCCAAAGCGATACTTGGTAATGTTATAAAGCCGAAAACATTTTTTGCTTGTTTAAATGCGCCAATTTCCGGCCCTTGAATTTTTTTTTGTATGTAATAGCTATCGCATACAAAAATAATTCCCGTTACTAATTACTAATAACGATTTTACGACCTGTAAGATCGGAATCACGCGGGAAAAACCTTGAGGCACTGCTAGTATAATAATAATAGTGTTTCTGGACACTTTTCGGCCATGCTAGCTCACTCTATAGCCAACTGGCCAGACGTATAATAATTGTGTTTCTGGACACTTTTCGGCCATGCTAGCTTACTCTATAGCCAACTGGCCAAACGTATAATAATAGTGTTTCTGGACACTTTTCGGCCATGCTAGCTTACTCTATAGCCAACTGGCCAAACGTATAATAATAGTGTTTTTCCGGACACTTTTCGGCCATGCTAGCTTACTCTATAGCCAACTGGCCAAACGTATAATAATAGTGTCTCTGGACACTTTTCGGCCATGCTAGCTTACTCTATAGCCAACTGGCCAAACGTATAATAATAGTGTTTCTGGACACTTTTCGGCCATGCTAGCTTACTCTATAGCCAACTGGCCAAACGTATAATAATAGTGTTTTTCCGGACACTTTTCGGCCATGCTAGCTTACTCTATAGCCAACTGGCCAAACGCGGAACTTTAGTGCTGAGCTGTATGCTCAAACGCAAGTTGACTTCTTTGTTTCTATTTTCTCCGATTTCGAAAGGAAGGCCGAGGCGGTCCGACGCGAGGCACTAGGCATATCTGCTTATCGCCACAGCGTTTCCGATAGTGGAATGTTTATTAGCAGTCAAATTGAAAAATCCGTAACACTTTTAGTCCAACTGATGTCTGGACTTGGTGTCCCGATCACGAATTGGATATGATTGTAGTTGCTATTCGATCAATGAGGTAGTGAGTTTTTGTATGTCTGACTAGTTTTTCCTATCAGCTTTACTTGAGCAATTCAATCCGTGTGTCCGATTACTCACGGACAAAATTTAAAGCCGGGTGTACGTACATCATAAGTACGTGTAGCCTAATTGCACTTTACCGCACCAACCGTACCAGCTATTCGGCTAGTAACAGGTGATCACTATGCCGTTTATTAAGACAGACTATTGTGAGCCAATAAAACTATGAACCATGATGGGAACGCGTCCGATAATGTTGCCACCGTAAAAAATAGTATTTTCCATCACTATTCTTTGTCACCGCTCGGGTCACGGGTCTGTCGGGCGGTATCTTTCCACTTATTTTACGATTTGTGCTATTTAATTTTTCAACACATTTCACAATTTCATTGGAACGCTTATATCGTGTAAGCTTGTTGACTGTATACCCACTTTGTTCATAATGAGATTGCGTATTTCATTGATATAGTTTCATAATTATGTAATAGGAATTTCAGTCATTTTAATAGTATTTCGTATCTATAACGTTCACAAATTCATTCCTTTGTTATCAGCCCTTATCGGTCCACTGCTGGACATAGGCCTCTTTCAAGGAACGCCAAGACAACCGATCTCCTGCTACTCGCATCCATTCCGGACCGGCTACTACACGGAGATCGTCTTCTCGCCTGGTGAACGGTCGACCAACTCTTCTTTTCCTAAGTGCGGCCTCCACTCCACACCCTTACTGGCTCATCCGCCATCGATTCTCCTGAGTATGCGACCGGCCCATTGCCACTTATTCGTCGCGTCATACCGGATACTTTAGTTCTCTGCCTCATGACTTCGTTACGTATTCGGTCGGACAAAGAAACACCCAACATACACGATCAATAGCCCGCTGAGCTACCCGCCTAGGTCAAGGATGTTTATGTGTATACTATATGTATTTCTATAATGAAATTCTTAAATATATAACAATCTTAAATATATTAGTACTCTGTTACAGATTTCATTAGAACAATAATTACTTAATAAGTAAATAAAGTACACAATAATTACATGGAATTGCCAAATTGAAACAAATGGAACAAAACAAATAAAGACGGAAATAACACATAAAATAGAAATAACATCATAAAGAAAATATTTTACAATATATAGGTAATATATGCCGATGCTTTGTCCTTTTAGCAACCCTTCAGTAGCCACGGCCGTGAATGTCTGCGTAAATTGTATAAGGTAGACACATTTGTCTGCTTTAAAAATAAAATATCCAAAAATGTTGAAACAAACGCGTCTTTATCGACCAAATAGCCAAAGCGATGGTGACATTTGTCGAATCGTTTGTCGTGTATCGCTTACTCGACGCTTCAGGGGCTCGCAGTAACTTTACTCAGTTATAAATCTTGGACGATACTGGGGGTTGCTCTATGCAAATGGGAGACTTTGTACAGTGATAACGCCTTGAATTTAAACGCGAAGATTTTGTATATAATGTTTGTACACACGTGCTTTGTTTCAGTGCGAGATAATAGTGTTAAACATTTCATATGCAATAAACACTCTGATGTTTGGATGATTTTTTGTTATTGCGGAGGAAACAAAATCATCGCATATTGGATTGTATAACATGATTATAATCAGGTCTTTTTTGTCACTTCGCTTTACGTTAATTGTCAAAGGTTGCAAACCCACATTTTTCGTGTTATTAAGGAACGTACCCGTAAACAAACTAGATCAAAAAAGAAATAAACGTGTGTTGGAACATATAAAATATATAACGAATAGGTGAACGCTTTTATAAACAATGTTCAAAACCAAGAAGCTTGCCTGCGCTTTACCGCCTATCGCCTCCGCGCGACTGTAACGTTATATTCTTTTAGTTTTTGTAGATTTTTTTATATTTTTTTATATTTTTTTATATTTTTTAAATTTCTTTCGGTGAACTGTGTATGCCCGCATTATAATAGATGACGATGAAGAACTTGGAGAAAATATTGAAGTGCTGTGGATCTTAAACCTAGTGGCTTGAGCTGTTTCATTGTCATATAATTTTAAACTTTACATTACTGTAAATAAGTATCTCAAAATGCAAAATGGCATTCTATTAGAGATACTTGCCGCCGGTGGCGCCGCACAAGCGCAAAGGAGAGCAACGCATTGCTGCTTCTTGCAATTATGCTGATGTTCATGGGCGTCGATAGTCGTAGGAAGGCTCCGATTGCTCGTTATCCCCCTATACTAAAAAAAGTCATTAAATCAGTCAAAGTAGTTTTATCCTAGATTGTCCGTGTAGAAGAACTTGAACACAGTGAGAGGTTGTGCCGTGCTGCATTGCGGCCCAACGGGGACTACACGAATTTGCGGGTACCTTTGCTCGCTTACATCGGTGTAAAATGATAGCTTTGTTGTCGAATTTCGCGCGGTCTGTCAGTTTCTGGTGGAGGGCTGGGAGAGTAGGAGGAATGGTGGGCCATGTGTCTGCATGAAAACCCTCCGTAAAGTTCACAGCGACCACGGATGTCTTAAAGTAATGGTATCGTCCTGAACGTTTGTATTATTTATTTTTTTTATATTTAATTTGTATATGTTATTTTTATTATCCATCGAGATTTGTAAAGCAGACGCAAGGCGACTTGATAGTTAATTCTGCCTTTTATTTAATTTACAAAAACAATTAATTTACAATTGACTTAACTTTTTTTATATATTCTTCATTATTGAGAGTTATTAATTATCGTCTCGTATGTTTGTGATGGATGCGAGTGGCAAGAGTTCGGTCGTCTTGGCGTCCATTGAAAGAGGTCCATGTCCAGCAGATGACAGATAAGGGCTGATGATGATGATGTTTAACAGACATTTAAATTTTTATATTTTTAAGGGCATATAGGATTATTTTTTTCAATTTTAACTCTCATGTCATATCAGGAAATTTGCTCACATTAGTAGACTCTCGGTATTTTCTGAAGTTTAAGGACAAGCTATTCTTTTTTCATTAGTTCCAATCAAGTACCACCCCGGGTACGGCCAGTTTGCAAATAAATGCAGCTAGAAAACTTCGTTGTTTTTTTTTACAATGCCCGAAATTGGTAACGAAAGATTGCAGCTGGATCGTAAACACAAACAATTGAACGAGTCAGCAAAACGATTTATCCACGCACGGATACCCGCTATAAACCGTCACTGGTCCGGCGCGATTTACATTTGATGTGCCCAGCCCCCCAACAAGGGGAGGGCATCATAGTACCAACAGAGGGGAGGGGGACAGTTCCAACAACGATAAAATTGCAATTTTACCCACTATTAGTTTGCCCTAGTTTGTTTTCAATAGAATTTATTTGGGTTTTATTTGATTGTGAATATGCTGATTTGTATCGAGTATCTTTACTGCTATTGTGATTTTTATCTTTTATTCGCGCGTAAATTTAAGACTTAATTTATTTGTTTCTGGCTTCGTTGCTAATGCATCATCATCAGTCTACTGCTTTCTTATACAAGGATACAATATAATCGCTTACCCACCTCCACTCATGCGCCTACCTACTTCTCGGTATACGGAACGGATCATGGGAGGTACACAGGGGTTTGCTCATCGACTCTGTTCCCGAACGTGCAATTCTTGACTCCCTACACATTGTTTAAGTGCCCTCGTTATTTCACTCTCCCCTGTCTGGGGCCTGACACCAAAAAGACAGAAGTTGTCATCGGCCTCGTCGGTCCTGATTATCTCCATATAGCCATGTCATTACCCATCCTTCCTCTTCGCGTACCATGTATGTGCAAAGGTCCTCAATTGTCTAAAACTCTGTTCAGTTGCGTCTATATCCTGGTGACTGTCGTCCGCTGGATGCCGTCCAATTTGATATTTACAACAACAAGTCCGTGGATCATACGATTATTGTTGAATGACATAAAAGGAATACAGGGAAGCAATTTTATATTGCCTTCTATATCTTATTTATTTTATTGTTAGCAGATTAGCACCAAAATTGTCTACGTGCAAAAGCTGTCCTAAATAATTCAACTGCAGCAACATTATGCTTGCGCGTCCTAGACAGTTTGTTTATATTTTAGGGACTGGTGTATTCTCAGTACCGAATTTAGGATATACAATTGCCTGACAGTAAGGAGACCATAAAAAGCATAAAGTTGAGTTGTGGAAAATCAAAATGGTTTAAACCACATGACTTTGAGTAATGCTCTTTGAACCTCTCTGTTCTTAAAAGAGCTTTATCAGTGATGTGTCTTAAAGTTTTAAATGTTGACATTCGCTTTCGCATACTAGACATCATAAGTTCTGCTCATGCCAAAACAACCTTATCTAGCACACCTAAGTATTTAATGTGTTGGATTTTGTTAATAATATTACATGAGCAGTCTCTTCCTGTATTATATTGTGTATTTTTAATTCAAGATCGGCAGGAGGGTCTATTGTATTTAGTGAAGTAGATGTAATGAGTTTTTTAGCATTAATCGTTAATAAGTTGTTTTTTTTTTAGATTACGGTAAGTTATACTGTTAACTGTTTTCCACAAACTTTTCGGATGTTTCTTATTTTTAGTTTTAGTCGTCATCTCGTTGATATTTTGGTTTGATTCTCTTTATAAGACCATTGCAGTAGTTTCTATATCTCCTGGGTGTGATCCTTAATGTGTCACTATGCGGACCAGACCGAAGTTTGGCCTGCACACTATTTCTATTGCGAATACATCGAACAATTCCCAGAGTTATCAGAGTTTGATAAGTCGTTTCTTATTTGGTATGGCTCTTGTAATCGTGTTCGATAAGATACATTGCCTCAGAACACTTGTTGATGTTTTATTTAATGATACAGGATTGTCATAGTTCATCTATTCAGTGATGTTGTTGTCTGTTAAGTACTCTATGGCGCCGTGAATGTTAAAATAAGTTTTATTTTTAGGAATTATCCGATTTATCGTTTTAGTGACAGACAGCTCCAAAAATATCATTTGATGATCAGTAGCTGCTGAATCGAGAACGGTAATAGAAGCGGTATTTTTACATTTTTCTAGTTTTAACATAAAACGATCAATGCAGTTACTACCTCTAGTGGGCAGTGACCCGGGAGCACGCCCAGCACAGCCAGCATATTTAGGTATGATAATCCATTTGTCCGTTCCTGTGATGTTTCATTCGGTTTTGTATTAAATTAATGTTGATATCTCCGGTTATTATAATGTTTTCTTGAGTATTTAGAGTGTTGATTGATGTCTTAAGTTTACGCGAATATTAGTCATTACAATGAAACTACTTTTACGGATTTTATCGCGGTTCAAGATCTATAGAAACTCGCGTTAAAGAACATATAGCCGATATGAAACATGGAAACATGAAATTTTCAGCGTTGCTGTAAGATGGAGAGCGATAAAAACACAGTATGGTGAGATTACCGGTAGTGACATGAAGGCTTTTTTTTTTTCGGAGGGACCTACTACTGATTGGCGGCACTTGTCCAGCCCTAACAGTTCGACTGATTACGACTTAAAGGCAGGACGCATGTTCTATACTTATTTCTTTAACAATATTTTTATGAGTATTTTTCATGTAGACAACAACACCATCTCAATGATTTAAGTGATTCGAAGTAGTAAAGTATGCATTACTTTCCCGTTTCATGCGGTTTCAGAGTTTCCGGTGACCCGTTGTAGAGGAGGAGGAAAGGAGGGCGACAGCAATGGCATTTTAATAATGCTCTGATTTCCGGTTTACCCCCTTTAACTATAAAAAAATGTCTAATTCTATTGCTATTATTCTTCTTTGGGGGAGGCCTATGCCTAGCACTGGACATCGTCTGCTGCTGATGATGATGAATTATATGTTTACCGCAGGCGAGGAACAAGTCGCAACAACTGTGTCGACTATCGACTATCGACTGGCGAGTGGTCGTGTGACCGTGTGTGTGTGTGTGTGTGTGTGTGTGTGTGTGTGTGTGTGTGTGTGTGTGTGTGTGTGTGATTCAATCTTAATTCGTCAAGTGATCACACACAGCTCGGTGACACAGTGCGGCCGACACATGATGAATTACGCACCAACGCAATATAATTAACTGCGCGAATAATTTGCTCCATCGGCGACTTGGTCGTGTCACACGCACCGCCGCTGAATTATTCAAAGGCCAATGTGTGTCATGATTTTCAATAATACAATTAACATGACCCTTGCTTCTTACGTACGTCGATGTTCTGCATACAAAGTATCACGTGCAATGATGATGTATTGATCTATCCACAGTCTCATTAACCGCGCAAAACACGTCAGTATAGCCGCCACTTCATGCTTATATATAGGTTATGGAGAAGAAATTCTATGGATAACACATTACTTTATATAACACTTGGGACATCCCACGTTGTAACCCGCTTTACTTTTGTCACATTAGTCGTTGCGTCATGGTATATAGCCCATAGCCTTCCTCGATAAATGGATTATTCCATAAAAGATTTTTTAAACTCGGACCAGTAGTGCCTGAGATATGCGCGATCAAACAAACAAACAGAGTATTCTATAGCTTTTTATTATTACTGACGATTTTTTTCAGGTTTACTTTAATTTTACCATGTATACAAAACACAGATACGATTTTTAAAGTGTAAACAATTTCAAATGTATAATAACAAATATCGTATGATTTCGCTATCGTTTAGCGCCCGTCGTAACAACTTGCGCCTCAATGCTTTCCAACTTTAATAAAGTCCCGTATTGTACGCTCAGGCAAGGTTTTATCGTCACGAGAAACAACAAAATTATATGTAGTCAACAAATGCAGCGAAACACAGAGTGGGTGGGACGTGGTTATTAGAAGAGGGCACAATTTTATTAGTTCGCGTATATATAGTAGCGATCCGCCCCGGCTTCGCCCGTGAATGAATCGTTATCTTAACAAATTGTACACTAGAACCTTCCTACCTGGGGAATCGTTCTTGCAATGGGAGAAAACAGCATAAAAGTCCGTTCAGTATATTTTGAGACAAAATGTAGACAGACAGCTTTTTGAGGCTTTGTTTTATGTGTATAGATAGATAACTGCATTTTGTGGTGTCAGTATAAGTGGCTAATTATGAATTCGTGACTCATTGAGAAGTAATGATTAAAATTCTATGATTTACTTTGAAACGTGTTAATAATATTCTATTAGGGTTTTTTAAAATTAATTAATAATGGCACACTTGGGTATTTGATGACGAGATGATGAGCACAGACATCTGTATAATCTTAGCACGTGCAAATATAGTGCCCTCCCTGGGCCCAATCCTCCGATGAATGTCTGCTCGATTTTTAGCTTGCCCGAAAATTTGAAATTTAAGTAAATTGCGGTGGCGCCCAGGAGTAACGTAGTCATCACTGTGGCGAAATAAATATAATTAATAATTTCATTAATTACAATTATGTTAATCATTTCACTGGCAACATAGGCGCTCGCTTCGAACTATCTCACTGAATTGGGAATACCGTTTCGAGAGCAAGGAAATTAGCGAATGTTGCCGAGATAGAATACTAAGGAGGCGCCGATACAGGTTGATTCTGTTAATAAATAACCCCAGGGAGTGCGTGCGCTATTTATTGTCGGCTGTTTTGAACGAATGATCCCTCAGAAGCATAATGAATCACCCTGTATATTGCACGCGATATTATTTTGGACGTGAATGATTTAGGGGTTGTATTTTATTATCTTCTAAGTTTACGCAGAGGAAGGGAATATACAAATAGAAAGGCGAGAGAGACAGAGAGCTGAAGATGGGAGCTAATTTGCGTGCTACATACGAGGGGAGGGGGATATGTCAAACGGTTGACTACAAGGCACTATGATGATTATGATACAATTTAGCCATAGTTTAGTAAACATTGATCTTAGAGATAACATAGATTTAGAAGGGAAGTCTTAATCGAAAGAGGCAGCAAGTGTAGTACACTACATGTCTCTCTCTTCTTCATAAAATGAATGAATGCGCAATAACTGGAAAAAATGCGCAATGCGCGTGCGAGGTTAGATAGACAAAGATAGTAATGCAATTTCATATTCCGTCTTTGTTAACCATGACAGCCACTCTCCATCATATAACTAACTGCCTATGGCATTCATTCTCTATCCCAAAGGCAAATTTCATAGACTAGGCTGGCGAAGTCCGGCTGGTGTACACAGTGTACACCGTTAAGTACCGTACTCTCCAATATCATAGTTGTAAATTGGCCTTACCCAAACCATACGGAACTTGAGACACCAGTTCACTCCGATGCTATAAGTATAGATGTATTTGTCTGTACGTGAAGACCTTATTCAGATACAATGTAACAATGACATTACATTATCTCTAACATTCAAAATCTCAATGTAAATTTCCATATCCACAGGACCTGTTGCATTCGTCATCTCATCCCTTCACGATTGATTTCCGAGGAAAAATGTCTATCCATCCCGCGAAGTATGGCTTCTTACTCTATTAAATTTTGATATGACGCGTGATAGTTAGCGAACAGTGCTAATAACATTGGTATGTTGACATTTTTTTAAAAAAAGTTTTCGATGTATCGTCTAGATCGCAGTTTTATGTGTACGCGTTTTTTTCGTTTGAGCCCTCTGGATGTAGGACTATTACAGACTTATCTAATACAAAGACGAAAGTGGCGATAAGGTTATGCAATTTAACACGAATATCTAATCAGTGACTCTCTTTGACATATTCGTTTTCAAATATATATAAAATGTTTTTTTTTTTAATGTTTTTACCAGCTGTCCCGACAGACGTTTTGTCATAAATTGAATTTGTCGTCATTGTAACGTGTAAACATTACAAAAAAATGTTATGTGTGAACAACCCTTATCTTACCTGGGATGTGAAAAATAAATAGTAGCCGATTCTCAGTTATAAAAATCTAATCTACCCACATTATTTAGTTCAGTTCAGACTAGTTAATTGTGTGAAGTCGAAACGTTTGCGATAATAAGTATTCTTTTACCACTAGGATCCTGCATTATCATTGGCGAACATAGGCTGTATAATATTTTCGGAAACGTTTGGATCATTTTGCAAACTTCGATAATTTAACTAAGATGTGAAAAAATTTAATTGACAATCAGCTGTCCCGACTGACGTTGTTCTGTCATAAATTTAACTTGCTGTCATTCAAAATTCTCAATTTTTATAATTTAGTAAATCAAGGAATTTACCAGGGCCCTATATAAATAAAGGAAATATCCGCGCGAAGCCGGAGTGGACGGCTAGTTTTAGTGTAAGCAGGAAATATTGCAGTCGAAAGCGTTTTGATGACAACCGACACCCATAGGTATCCGTTCAGTTGTTCTGTGGGTGATGGGTGGCCATACTTCACCCGCCCCCTCCCCACACCTCCCCTCCGACTGCCTGCAGCAATACCTATTACAAATATGTTACAGTATTTTGAAATAGCAAGCTGCGATAATCGATATGTTTAGTCAGTTCTAAGTTTATTAATATTCTTGTGTTTATCTAAATTTATTAATATTTTTGTGCAGTATATAATACTTACGCTTTTTATTGCAGGTAATGTTTCATTGACATATTCAGCATGACATATTCAGCCATACCGGTAAGCTGTTACTAACATTTCAAACCAAATACGATACATCTTACGAGTAAGGAACAAAATAAACAGAGTTCAGTACATATAAGGTGCTGGAGACATTTTAATTGCACTGGAAACTGGAACGACGTGTGTAGTGGACGCCTTTCGTAGCCAGGGGTTGGCTATTTATAAAATTACCTTCACATCAATATTGGATCTAACGAGCGCAATGCCACTTCTATTTTTTTCTTAACAATGTTCGCTCACCTACACTTATTAGATCCCAAGTAGTATTAAGTTACTCGTGAGTTTTTTCTATTTCACCTTATACACGTTTCATTTTCCACCGCTGCTTAAATAGCTGGACTGCATTTTGTAGTTTAAGTAAAGACGCATTGGATAAGAAACGACTTGTTAGTGTCGTCGTTTTATCCTCGAAGGTATTCCGAGTAGCGGCAGCATCTTTTCAGAGTTGATTGTGTTTGCTCTGTACAGTCAATAGTACTTAATTTTCTTCAGACTGCTCCAGTGTTGCTCTATCAGGAGACAGTGCAGCTACTAATGAAAAATGCAGGGGATTTGTATGGTACATATTTTTTGTAATGGATACAAGAGGGCAAACGGCGACCGTGGCTTTTTTGACTACCGATGGCCGTACAGAATTGTTATGCAAGTGTGTTGCCATCCTTCCATCTCTCTCCTCTAATGGACCACCGAAAAATCACAATCCTCACGAAACACTCTACAGTTATCACTTGGCGATGGTATGTGAACTATTCGTCCTGTTTCCGACCTAATTCAGTTGCAATGGATGGCGGTTATACGATTTAGGAAAGTAGGCCAACAATTTTTAAAGCACTACATTGCGCGCTCTTAATTAAAGCTCGCGGTTTTGGTTTTCGCCTCGCTGTGTATCGCCGTAGTGTTTATAATGAAGTTATGATAGTCCCATAGATTTATATTATAGTCACTCTCTGTGTAGTGATATTTGAGATTGCCACATTTGAGAAAATTTGAGCGAATATTGCGATTTTATGTGCCCTTGAGTCTCTCTTACATATACATTGTTCTGTCAGTATCTAGTGTGCTTTATTAAATCTTTACTAATATTATGAAAGGGAAACATTTGATCGTTTGCTGTTTTATTTGCATTGAATGGGCTATGAAAGTAGTGGATCGATTAGAAAAAAATATTTTACCATTAGAATACTAAATTATCCTTTTTTTATAGAATAGGGAGGCAAACGAGAAATCGGAGCCTTTTTACGACTACCGACGCCCATGAACATCCACATGATTACTATGCTGATGCGTTGCCCTCCTTCCCCCCCCCCCTCCGGTTGGCCGCCGGCTACTCACAAATCACACGAAACGCGTCAGTGAAGATGTCCTTTACGGCGGTATTATGTAAGCGAGAGATACGTCCCCGGTCGTGCCGGCCCAATTCCGTTGCATAGGAGTATGTAGTGTCATGCACTATGCACCTCTTCCTTGATGAACATAGGCATTTTCTAAAACGTTTTGACCACTATGAAAGCTTCGATAATGTAACCAAAGCGAGGGCTGACTGCTAGTCTATTTATGTGATTACTTAAAATCTGAAGTGTTAATGTCTAAGACTAAGTGGTAGGTAAGTAAGTAGAACTCATAAGTAAGTTATTTAAATTCATAATTTAGTTAAATAATATATTCTTTAAATGCTCCTGTTGTTTTGAAACACATTGTGTTACATTTAAGGAAGCATATAATTCGTCTCTATAAAATAACGTTGTCTAAATATCTATTTAAATTTACATCAAACACACTGAAGTAACTATAAACTTATTTTAAAATCTAAAATATTATCTTCTCTGAGGGTTTGTCTATTCGGTACAAGACAGTGGTATTAAATTTTGATTAATTAAATTATTTTTCTTTCTGGGGATGAAAATGAGTAGCTATATATTAAGCTCAACACGAATGCCACTAGAGTAACACGACTCGAATATAAGCTGAGATAGAAACGTTCGAAAATCAAATGACTTTTAATAGAGTAAAGAATAGTGAATGTTATTTCCGCTGAATCGGATTAAGGCTTATAAATCAAGACGGTAAAGCATGGGGCGCAGTCACATTCGCGACCAATAAAGCCTATATCGAAATTGGCCGGAATTTCATATATTACTCCCCTAAACTATCATTTGCCAGTACCCCGATTGTGACACTCAGTATAAACCGGCGGAACTATTTTACTGTCACACATACATTACTCGTTTTGTACTGAAGGCATAATGCATAAGTTTTAAACAGATAATAGAGACCTAGTGGAAGATTTATAATTTAATTTGATAAAATTAAAATAGGATTTGTATATGAATAAAAAAAACCCCTTAAATAAATAAACTCCTCATTTGCAATGGCCATTTTTTGATCGCCGATCGTCTTAATAAATAAGCTTCTAAAATAATTAATTTAACTGTGAAATTAACTCTTGTTTGTTTGCTAAACCTTCGCGACAGTGCTCAACAAACTTGGCGGCTTCAAGTGAGAAGCTATTACACAGAAGTTTTGCTTTCCTTCCATAATGGTGACACCATTAAATTTCTCTCAGACATAGAAGTTTTCATACCTATGCTGTTATCAAATCATAATAAAATATACATTTTTTCTTCCCAGTTGAGAAGACAATCTCCGTGTGGTTTCGGTTGAATGGAGACGTTAAAGAAGGATTTTTTGTAATTCTACTTTGGTTTTGCTGATTCTATTTTGATTTCTGTATTTACATTTACATGTTACGTTTGAATGTTCATAGAAAGTCGTCCACTGCTGGCAATTATTCCTGTATTTTGATTATTTCTTATCTAAATACAGCATTGTATATCGTTGACGCAATAACTCACGATAACGTACCGAGACGCAGACGATATCGAGATCTGATTGATTCATGGCAACAATTACCTTCGGATGTTGTTCCGCGCATCTCCTCAGACGCGGTATGCTGGAGCCTTACCAATTCCGCCTGATCCTTCCTTATGTGTCGCGATGAAAAATATTTGAGATTGTTTTACTGTAGAATTATGAATATCATATATTGAGATTGAGGCCTTTATTTGTTCAACAGAATGCGGTGCCTCAAAATAAAGAATGCTTTTTCACTTTTTTATTTGTGACGATTACTATATAAGCGACGTTGTTTTATAAATACACTATCGATTCGCCCCGGCTTCGCCCGTGAATAAACCGAAACCTTAATATGCTATACACTAAAATTTTGTTTTCTGGGGAATCCCACTAACCATGGGTGAGAACAGCATGATAATCCACTCAGTAGATTAAAAAAAACCGATCATATATAGATAAACAGCTTTTGGGAAGTTAATTTCATATTATATATAGTTTTCTTATGGCATAAAGGGACAAACGAGAAATCGGAGCCTTTTGATGACTACCGACGCCCATGGACAATCGTATGATTGGAACGCAGATGTATTGCACTTCTATCATAACCCCACACAATGGACCACCGGCTACTCACAAACCGCACGAAACGCGACAGTGACGCTGTCACTTTACGCCGGTATCAAGTGAGTGATAGGTATTTCCGCACTCGTGCCGACCCAATTCCGTCGCATAGGAGGATGTAGTGTCACCATGCATAGCACTACCGCCTCCAATGCAGCATGGCACTACCTCTTCCAAATGTTAAAGCAAATCTAGTAATCAGTAGTGGCCGGACAATATAAAATAGTTCAACATTTTTCACTTACAACTGCTGGACACAGGACTTCTTTCGATGAACTCAAGCGGCCGACCCCTTTCTGCTAGTTGCACGCAATGGGCAAGTGCATCGTCTTCCTGTTGGTCGATGTTTGTACCAGCTGGCGGACGGAATCATATTTTTTGGTGTTCGAAATTTATAACCACAACTAAAACACCGTCGGATAGGCAGAGAAAACGTTACTCGACATATCACGAACCTCTAATGCCTGCCTCTGCCAAAACATGTGATTCATTAAGCTTAACTTGACGATACAGATTTTTACGTTGTAGCTATACAAAAATATGTGGCAGTGCCAAAGTATTGTCACCGGAACATACGGAAACCACAAAATATAACTTTCCTACGGTCGACTCGAAGTTGACATTAGAATTTTGTTTGACCGTAGACGAAAATTTTGTGTTCCTCCAATGCGGAGAATCTGCTCAACATTTAACTTAAAAAAAAAAGAAATGTTTTTGAAATTTGTCCGGTTTAACAGTGCATGTCAGAAACTCAGAAAGGTCCTTTTTCGACTGCAGTTCGGAAGTTCAAACACAGGACGGTCGTTCGTTAGGCCAAGTTGTCGGACACAAATTGAATTTGGCCCCGCCGTCGACGACATAGAAAGTGTCTTGTGTTCGTTTTTATTTAATTTAGTAGTTGACTAGCGTACAATGGGAATGCCAATAGATATTTTAAAACGATTATAAATTTATTGTGCATATACGTTAGGTATCCACGTAATCCTGTGCGCATTTTTTGTCCAAATTATTTTCCAGAAAATTCTATCTCCAAATATTTCTGAGTCCAAGACAAATGAAAAAATCTGATTTCATTTCAATATGTTATTATAAATGATGTACTTTTTGAGATTTTATTAACTATTATTATGTAATTTAGTGACGGTGATATTCTGGTTTCTGTCACTGAAAGTAATCATACATGATTACTTTCAATTTCAGCCGGGTAAGGTCGACTGCTGAACGCTGCCGCTGGTCGCGATTGTGGTAAAAGACAGGAAAATTTTAGGAAGAGTAACTTTTAGGAGAATACATGATGGTGTCTCTCATATTCTCCACATGACATGACATACAAACAAATTATAAGAGCACTAATGTTCACCAGTGGAATGGTTTTCCTCACAGAAGTTGTCTGCAAAACAAAATATTTTGTAAGTCGTGTAAAGTTTTAGAAAATATTTAATACCTTCCACGCCTCGTTGCTCGTCCTGTTTATATTTTCAAAGTGTTCCACTAAAAACGAGTATCTCACGGAATAATGTCCCATACTGCGCACACAATAAAACCTAGGCGATTGCACGAAAAGTTAGACGTTTCACCATATTAAAACAAAGTGTTTATTCAAGTGGAAGTGTGTGTAGCATTAAATTTTATAAAGTTGCTATGAACTTCTGTTAGTGTTCTATCCACTTCAGGAGTCAAAGCTTTATTTGTTTTAACATTTTTATTTTCTCGGACCTGAACTGCTGTGGAAGCTAGGAGAAGCCCGATATAGCTTCTTTGTATTGCTTCGAGTGCCGTCGGGCGGCAAGACCATGCTTGGGGTCGTTAAGGGCTCGGGCCGCCTCCTTCCCGCAGATGGGAGATATGCATCCCGATACGAGAATGTTCATAATAGCTATAATAGATTTTTTTCGTGGCCTGAGTGTGTGGGGTTCATGATACCCGACTCTAACGTCGATGGTAGCTAGCGCGCGGTAGCTAAAAAGGCCTCAGCGCTGATATGAATGGAAGGGGCCCATGGAGAGGGACATTGCATGACATGACATGCTTTATATAACTTTTATTCGTATACATATCACAGTACTAAATTAATTTCTTTCTTTTTTTATAGCATAGGGTGCGAGCATGCGGTTGCATCCCTATCCCTATAACGTCTGCCCCTAACATCATCATCGTCATCATCATTAGCTGGGTTACGGCCACTGCTGGGCATAGGCCTGCCCCAAGAGCGCCGCAGGTCAGGGTCAAGAGCCACTTGCATCCAGCGGCTCCCCGCCACCTTAACCAAGTTGTCAGTCATCGACCGGGTAGGAGGCCATCCAACACTCCGTCTTCCGGTGCGGGGCCGCCACTCGAGAACCATTCTTCTCCAACGGCTATCGGTTCTGCGAGCAATGTGACCTGCCCATTGCCACTTCGGCTTGCTGATTCCTTGATTCTCTACCACCATAAACATTAGTATAATTAAGTTGTATGC
>JAFELO010000985.1:222113-242340 GCA_017140195.1 Eumaeus atala
CACTCGAGAACCATTCTTCTCCAACGGCTTTCGGTTCTGCGAGCAATGTGACCTGCCCATTGCCACTTCGGCTTGCTGATTCCTTGATTCTCTACCACCATAAACATTAGTATAATTAAGTTTTATGTAAATGTGTTTTCCCTCTTTTGAAGAGGTTAGGACCACAGGAAACTCATGAAATGCACTGAACCCGACATATCTGACACTTTGCGGTGATACAATGTGAGCGATATGTCAGCCCCGGTTGTGCCGGCTCAGTTCAGCTGTAATGCAGCATGGCACTACCGCTTACAGATATATTAATTATTACAAGGTCAAAAATTAAAATTAATTGATCTATTTCTGCTTCCCCATTTCCTCTCATGTTTGCAGACTAGTATATATTTTAAACTGCTGTTCCTAAAGCATTTATAATTGAATATCAAATGTACACTTATACAGGTTGGGGTCAAGTATTTAATTAGATTTATAAATGGCCGTCGCAACAGGAATACTTATGGGAACCGAAATCGGAGAGACGGTCGGAATTAACGGCGCACAAATGTATTACACACGCTTACACCGACGCGTGCGGCTGAATGATAATTAAACAATTTAATAGTTAAAATTACATAAAGTTTTTTTGCTTATTATATGTTTTTAACAATTAATTATTAAGGATAATTCATCAATTGTGTCAATGGATGTTACTTTATTATCAAATAATTGTAACAGAGCGTCAAGAACCAAGTGTGGTATTCGATCAACAAAAAAGATTATACTTCTTAAAAATAAAAGGCGGGTACTTTTATAAATGTTAAACTAGAAGACACAAAATTTTTCGCTCGTCCGATGGACCGTAGAGCATTCAATAGCATCGTAGGTCCCTGCGAAAAAAAAAGTATTTTAAAGTTATGATATCTAGATTTATCTACCAACAGCTTTACTACCTATGTTAAAACTTTAAAAAATCTACCCGGAAGTTATTTTTTATGTTATGACATCGGGGCGTTTTGCGCGTCTGTCATTCCGTGGCCGCAGGCCACGTCCGAAGTATCGAACATACACCTCATTATTCATATTTCAACCTTTAAAATTAATAAAAGCATTATTAAACTTTTATACTAAAGTATTCCTAAAACTTTGAATCTTTAAAATTCATAAAAGTATTATTAGACTTTTATACTTTTAGTTAGTTAGTACTAAAACTGTTGTGGTCAGTTGAAATCGTAATGTATTTCATCAGCATCATCATCATCATCAGCCCTTAACGGTCCATTGCTGGAATTAGGCCTCTCTCAATGAACGCCAAAACTCCTGCTACTTGCATCCATCCCGGATCAGCTACTGCACAATCACAATGTATTTAGAATACTTTAATCTTAAATTGGATAGATTTAAGAAAAAAATAGTACGGCTCTAATATAAAGTATAAGGAGCAAGTATGTTAATGCAGGAAAAGAAACAAACAAAACAATAGAAGAAACAAAAGTCGTTCGCTACGGCACAATATCAATAAATAACACATAATGTTAGACCTTTAAAGGTTCGTTCCTAAATCAAAAGTTCTGGAATATCTCGCATCTGGTCGTTAAGAATAATTTGTTGTAACTGTTTGTGTATCGAATATTGAAATTTCAATTTCCTACACAATTACAACACAGGCTTTTTATCATGAGATATTATCGAAACATTTCACTTATCGAAATGGATCGGTAAAATAATTTAGCGTCCGATAACCTGGCATTTATGATAAGTGCCGCAGAAATCTTTAGTGTAATAAGTATTTTTATGTTGACCAAATAAGTAGTTCATCAAATAATAAAATTTGTGTTTAATTTTTAATTAGTGTTTAATAATTAATTAGTGTTTTGTTAATTGCGATGGTCAGGACCTACCTTTTTTTTTATTTATTTATTTTTTGACTCGGGGAAACACATTTACGAGCCTTACCGGCCCTGGGTGGGGTCCAGAGTGGTGTGCTGGCGGCACATTATAGTGCCGAATAACCACAAGAACCACCGCGAGTGCCATCCGTGCCGCCTTTAGTGAGGTGTCCCGGAACAACAATCATCAGGGCACCTCGACGGCTAGTCAGCCCCGAAGTGACCGACACCACCACGACAAGGCTTGAACCATGGAGGTCCTACTTAGTTAGGTCTCCCTTACTGCGGTTAATGTATTACTGAAATAGACTTTTATATTTCAGTGGAGAAGTTTCTTTCGTACCAGGTCATACAATGACTCCATAGAGGGTAGAGGGGGGGAGGACGACTCAACGGAGGGAATTGGCCCGACCGGAACGGGATGGTACTTCTTATTTACATGATGCCGTCATAAGAGGTAACTACATATAATGTCAAGTACGGTGTGTGAGTTTCCGGTGGCCCATTGGAAGTGCTGTAAAGAGAGTAGCAAGTCAGCGTGATCTCTGTGTCTGTGTGTGTGTGTGTGTGTTTATATGGACGTCGGTAGTAAGCTCCGACTGCTTATTTGCCTTCTTATTCTATAAAAATAAATTCTACCATTACTTTACCTATTCTTTATGTGCGGGGATGGTTATATCCCAGGACCTACTATGACTGAATGAAGGTGAATAAGTCTTACCTTAATTCAAATTTTTTTTGCAAACGAGCCACGTTCAATCTAAGCGATACAGTGCGGTATAAATGCGGCGTCAGTTTTCCTACTCGAAGGGCGGGGCTTATGAACAGAGTCAATTGCATTTCGCAAATCAAATAGATTGGAAATAACACTACAAGCCGATCTGTTTTAGTAATTAGCGGTGTGCGTTAACGTGATGCGACGTGTTAAGGGATTAGTGTTTTCGAATGTTTTGATAAATTACCCTAAACAAATGCATTGCATGCGTTAAATTATGCTATTGTGATGTGCGATTGAAATTCGGCCTTATTCGTTATGTACGCAAAGTTGAATTACCTATGCAGGCAATTATTAGCTGCTAATATTGGAGTGTTGAATTCAGTTTTATCAATGATGTTCTACTCCATTTTCTTCGATTCTTCGTAAAGATTGGCGATGTATATACGCGCTAGAGGTTTCAGTCGCGTTATATATATCCCAAATCATTGGTTTTTCGAGACGAAAAATATTTATTATGTAATTCCAGTTCTTTAATCTTCTCCCAATCCATTTAGTAGCATTTGAAAGAATGATAAACATATGTCTGCCGTTATTTAAAACCGTAATGTATAAAATATCTTCCAGGCAGGTAAGGATTTGATACACAGGACACACCTGATACATGACACCGTGATCACCGCCTCGTCTGTGCCGGGATGAGCTGGAGTTCCCGAAGGATCGGCCCATCTGGCTTCAACCAGAGAGATGTCGAAGGAGGGTAGAGAGGCCTTTATCCCGCAATTGGTCACAACAGGCTAAAATTAAAAAAAAATCATACGCAGTAGATATGTATGAAATTAAACCATCAAACCTTGCACACCACCTATCTACACAATCACATAGCATCGACGATTTCGCCTCCATCTAAAGTCCTCACCTTGAAGGTAGCGGCTCAGGACACGCGTAGGCTCCAAAATACGGATCCAAAATTATTGTATTCGTCGCAGTGATATTACAAATGACGTAATTGTATAAATGTATTATTATTTCTACTTATCTCTAAAACCTCTGGTGTTGCAGATGTCTGTGGGCGTTGGTTGACACGTATTACAAGTGACACAAACTCGTTTGCATTCTACGCCATAAAAGTGCCAGAAAAGAGATCTCATAAGTTTTAGTCCAATACTGAAATATTATCGCTGTTCGGCGATCTCGGCACTATCCAAAAGAAGCAACGCAGGAGTTTTAAATTTCGACATCCCAGTTGAGAAATGCAAACATAACTGGGGGTAAATAGAGGACGGAACACCTCCCAAGCTGCGACAGCTCTCGGGAAACTCGGGTTGCGGGTAATTTGCCATCCACCTGCAATTGTCCGTTACAATTTTTTTTTGAATTACTAAAGGTTTAAATCTAAGAATTTGGGATTATTTTAACTTCGCGGATGTTTGAATGTCAAATAGAACGATACTGCTGCAATTTAGTCGATTAGAAGTAGATCTTACTCACATAAAATCGGCGACAATTAGCTTTATTGAATAACGTATTACACCGATCACTTTCTGGCGGAATTTCACTTAGCTGTACTCAATCCGCAAAAGAAAACTATCCTGATTTTGAAAATGGCTAGCCATAATGTGATACGACGATTTATACAATCCGACTGCCATATGAACGCTGCCACGTTGTGGCAAACAGGAGCGGATACGAGATACGCAGGTGAAACCGCAGGGCACGGCTAATATATGAAATTAACTAGTGACGGTGCTCGACGTAGCCGAAATTATTAGTCAGGCGCCCGCGCCAACTCCTCTCGTCTGTTTTTCCGCGCAGCGCCAGATACTAATCGCTGTATGAGATTATTTATATTTATTTCATTTTAAACTCAGGGCTGGCACTGTTACACTTTAACGCCGGATCGGATTTTTTAATATAGAATACAATAAATAGGGGGCACAACCGGCGAGGTACCTCTCGTTCACATAATACCGCCGTAAAGTGACGTCTACATGCCGCATTTCGTGCGGATTGCGAGTAGGGGGTGGTCCATTGGGGGTAGGCGGAGGGCAACGCATCGGCATAGTAATTATGTGGATGTTCACGGGCGTCGTTAGTCGTAAAAAGGCTGATCTGATTGCTCGTATGCCCCCTATTCTATAGAAAAACACGTCTGTTAGGAGAACTCGTGACGTGGCTCTTTTTATTCGCCTACTGATAAAACATTTGCCTCCTTTCGTAATCGACTATCCAAGAAGTTAGAAAATTGGTTAAATTTTTCGAATGGATTTAGATTTTATTCACTTGTATAATTTAAAAAAAATAATTAAAAATTTAAGTACGCCTTAAATTTGTTCAAACACTAGCCGTTTAAAAACTGTCTTGAGCCCAAGTACCTCGCCGTACCCGGTGTACTGTGGAATTGTGTAAACTTAAGTTTTTAATGCGCACTCAACGACAATTATACCACTATTTACAATTGAACAATCTTTCACGAAATAGGCCATAGGTCAGACACCGAGTTTAATGCCTCGAGAACTGTGAGAGGCCCTTGTGAGGCCCTCGCCGCTAGGATTTCAGTTCTGTTAAGAGGCCTGAAAATATTGAGTGATACTTTCGGGTACGAAGCAATGTTGTACGTCGAGTGTTTCGATGTAAACACTTGAATATAACAGCAAGTAAGCCACGACATGATGTTTGTGTACGTGTTGTTGAGTGACGCGTGTTTACAACAAAGTATATTCTTATTTTTAAGGTTGCGTACCCCAAAATTAAGATTGGAATCCTCAAAGGTCTGCTCGTTAGTCGAGGAAACTTAAAGGGTGATGGATTTTTTATGTGGGGATATTCCTCGGGATCACCTTGAAGAGATGTGAGGAGATGGATGGTGACGTACTTGAACAGACTACAACACGGTGCTCTGTTTCGGAAGTCTGTGCTGCGGCGCCATGTGTTCCCTACAGGGTGATGGTCCCTGGAGACCGCAGGAGACATTAACCACCTTTTGCCTAACGAATAGCCACACAGAGGTTGTCTTCACTGGTGCAAGCCTGCCATCCAGCTAGAGATACGCGCTCGCAATACGTCACGCCACCGTCTTCGACCTGTTACCATGACAAGCATCCACAATAAAATGCCAATAGGGCCAGCTAACGGATAGCAGTTTTTAGTCGGTAGTAGCTATCGCATCACGACCTGAGCACGACACACACTTCATCAGGCCCCTTCAGGTTAGCTGGATGGTGCGTAAATGCATTTTCCCTGCTAGAACCAAAGCGCGAATCGAAACCCTCCCGTCAGAGGAAGGGGCGAGGAGGCCGGCCTCCTCTGATAATCTAAACAATAAAGCTCAATTACCCCTATCCACGTCACCGCAATTTAGACGGCATCGTGCGCGCGCAGTCCCAGTGGGGAAGGGGACCATCTCGCCCTTTTCGGTCCCAAAAATAATAACTATAGGTTACGACCATAAACAACCCGGTACATCTCTTTCCATCTGCGGGAAAAGAGGGGAGACTGTCCTCCCATTGTCTCCCTAAACCTGAAGACACAAGAGTCTTCGCTAGCCCTATAAACTCGGCGGGAGCAATAGCGCCACCAACCAGTAATTAGGTCCATTCGAAAGAAAATCTTCGACCCGTTTCTACTGGCGCCCTAGCGCATCTGGAGGCGTTGGTCGCGTTCCCACGGAGCTCCGAGGCTTGGTAATGCGGATACAAATATACCAATACTTGATGCAATATCCCAAGAAAAACACACGACAGTTTGTAGTTCTTTTCATACATAATTGGTGCATACCTACGCCAGCAAGTGCAAGTCTATAAAATTTTATGAGTTATGCTATGCTCATTGTGTACCAAGGAATCTATTGGTACTCTTTTTTTTTAAATATGCGTTAGTGTAATACTGGGTTATTTATTGCTACAAGCCTAGTTATTCGACGACGGAATAATTATTAGCGTTGTCTGCCTCGTGGTCTATCGGTAAGCATGTTCAACCACAGTCCTGTGGTCCTGGGCTCGAGTCCCGGGTCAGACCAAAGTCCTATTAGGATTTTACAATTTGTAATAGCAGTTCAAAGTCCGGAAAATTGGCGGTGTTACACCGCCGTGCCACGGAGAGTACGTTAACCCGTCGGTCCTGTGCCTGACGTCTCTCCGGTCGTGTCACTTAGACGGAAAAGGGAGTGACATATTATAGTGCACTAGTCTCTATAGAGATGACCGCCGTATCAGAAATTTGACTAGGACGACATTAAGATTAATTGTTAAAATAGTGATCAAATAGTGGCTTTATAAAAATATCACTTAGTTTGTTATCTCTAAGGCGACAACCCTGTTGGCTGGAGCGAGTTAGCAGTTGGCACTTTTAAAATGGCACCCTTCAGGGCAGCCCCTAATTTATTGTTACATGTTTTTACACTAAGCTTTTCAGCTTTTTACCGCGTGCGGGATGTAAGCTCGAATTCGAATGTAGCTTTGATAACGTTTGTTTTGGAAATTATTGAAACAAGTTGGCGTTAATTAAAATTAACTTTCGGCGTACCCATATCGTGGCGTTTGGTTTATAACCAACCGACTTTAAATGTAGGAGTTTGGTTTTTTCTAATTTTTAAGTATGCTTGTGTAATGGATGAAAATGAATATCAATAAATTGTCGCATGATAATAATTTACTGATATTACTACAGGTATCGCATATAGGTGTATAATAACAAACTTGCACTTTATGTTCTCTCTTTATTTTTCTGTATATGTGCAACTATCGTACATAATCACTAGGACAAAAATTGACTGACGCTATTAATGTATATACATACATTTATATGTACACATTCATGGTCACGCCAGCAGCCCAATGGGGTGTTCAGAAAGAACGGGGCGCCACATATCACGATCCATACACACCTGCCTTGCCTCCTCCACATTCATTACTCTCTTCATACAAACACACCGGCTGCGAACACTCTTGACACCACCTTCGGACAACGCCTAATCAATTGATCATGGTATGTCAGTCTTGGTCTGCCCCGGCACTTCCATCCTTCCATATTCGCATTGTATGTCTGCTTTGTTAACCTTTCGCCATCCATTCTTTCTACATGCATAGATTTGAACTTAGTGTCAGTCGCTTTATTAAGATTAAAATAATGATACAATAAAACCTGTATAGCCGTTACCGACTGTGTTAGTCGCATAAACAAAACCTATCAATTCCTATAACGCTGCCGAACGTTACGCCTAACACTTGTACTCGTGGTACAAAAGTTACGAGCACGTATACGTTAAAACGAGGTTCACTAGCGGAACCCTGCACTCGTGTATTGATAGTGCTCCGCAAAACAGAACTCATATACAGAACCCCAGTCGACCGCAACGTACTTCTCCAAAGCGAATGCAACCTGACGGGAAAGCTATCAATCATTTGACGCTGACGTTAAGTGAGAGAGTGTTTTGGAGTTTTCCTGGGCACTGATGTTGATATACATATATTGTATGACTTGATGTTACGTGTAAATACCTCGTGGTCCAGTGGTAATGTGTTCCAACCACAAATCGCCTCATCAATGGTCGGACAAATAGTGTTATTACATTTTCTATTTTGAACAACAGTTCGAGAATGGAAGTTGGCGGTGTTCGACCCCCGTGCCTCGGTGAGTACGTTAAGCCATCGGTCCTGCGCCTGGTTACTCTTGACTCGTGTCTGAATACCATCATAAATGGGAAATGGGAATGGAAAAATCTCTAAAAGAGAAGGTCGCCGTGGCCTATATTCGAATGGGATATGTTTATATATTCCCGGCGTCGCATAAGTACACATTTACAACTACACATGTGTGTTTCTCTTACATGTATTTCCTACATAAGTTTCTAGAGCCTGAAAATCACGGCCAATAAATCATAAAAAGTATAAATGTAAGCTTCACCCTGATTAACAACGCTATGAGCTCAACTCACGGGCACGGGACTCAATAAATGTTATATAAGCGATACTATCTGTATCGCTTTTCTTGCGTGTAATGAGGAAGGGCCCCTAATTCGTCATTAAGTTAGGGAGCCCCTACCTCATTACATGTCTCTCAACTCAACTTAACTCGTTGAAGTTACGCGTCAAATCCTAATGACGTCTTAAAATGGGCAAAATTACAAGGGACAAACGAGAAGTTGAAGTCTTTTGATGGCTATCGTTGCACATAGATGTGTATAATTGTTATGATGTCTTGTGCTACTACCTTTTAAAAGACTACCGAAAATTCCCAAACCGTAAACGCGCCAATGGTTATCAGTTATCACTTAACCGCGAGCGGTACGGCCTCGGCCCTATAAGGCTGCAATGCGACATGGCAGTACCACTCACTAAATACTACACAAATAATTGCAGCTACCGCTTGATTAGGGGCCGCTTCTACAGGTTATTATATAATAGGTACCAATCAAATAAATATATAACTATGACTCATGACCTGAACCTGTACAAAGCGAAATATAGTAATTTGTTAGGTTTACGCGAATACTACATATTGTCGCCTAGCCTAGCCTTGACTTGACTTGGTCCTCATCGTCATTAGAATTTATCGGTCCACTGGATACAGACTTGTTTCGACGCCAGGCTACCGGTGAGCTACTCGCATCCCGGACAGGCTACTGGCGATGATGATCAACGGAGGTCAGTCACGTGGTCGACCAGCATTTACTGGCCATCTGTTTTTTCGAGTTCATACATTTAGAAAAACTTTCACTTAGAAAAGAAAACTAGACGTTGTTGTAAAAAAAAACACTTAACGAAGAGACTGAAATACTACAAGGAGAATTTTCCCATACAACCTGACAAGTCTACTTTTCGTGTATTGGTCACATGGAAACACATTCAATAATACATCATTGAAGACTAACAGCAAAATTTCTCAGATACTAGAGTTATTTTCATCCAATATGGCCACAAGTGTCGCCGCGACACATTAAACGGATCCCATTGACTGCCATCGGTTAGGCGGAAACGGTTCCATATAAATATATTTGGCTAAATTTGAGGAATGAATCCATTCCTGTGTAGACCTTGCATCCATTTGGCTTCATGGAATTGACATGTTGTATATGTTCTCCTTTGCACTTCTCAAACTGTGATTGAATTGCCTTTTTGATTCGAATATGCTGCTACTATAAAGCTGTATAGTTTGTTTGTTTGATACTCAGGAACAACTCGCCTGATTTGAGAAATCAATTTATCGAGGAAGGCTTATATACCATGACGGTACTACGAATAGATCCGGAGTTGACACAACGGTGTAATGTTAGTTTTTTTTTTATAGAATAGGGGGCAAACGAGAAATCGGAGCCTTTCTACGACTACCGACGCCCATGAACATTCACATAATTACTGTGCCGATTCGTTGCCCTCCTCCTTCCACCCGTCCCCCAATAGGCCACCGGCTACTCACAAACCGCACGAAATGCGACGCTGAAGATTTCATTTTACGGCGGTATTATGTGAGCGAGAGCTACCTCCCCGGTCGTGCCGGCCCAAATCCGTTGCATAGGAGGATGTAGTATCATGCACTATGCATGGCACTATCTCCTCCTAGGCAGCATGCCACTACCTCTTATGCTAAAATTTATTCACACATGTAATCCTATGTAGTCGTGTGACAGATGGCAGACCTATTGGGGATTTGTATGGTCACTAGAGACTTGTGTGACTAACACGCAAAGAAGCTTGTGATGCTTATGCGAGGAGGCCAATGTCCAGTAGTGCACGTCGTCCGGCTGATGATGATGATGGTGTTATGTAAAACATGTCTATCAACTGTACACATCGAGTGGGCTGAGGGTCAATTGAAAGATGAATCTCCTGGAAGCAATTCACACCATACGCCAACACCTACGCCCACTCTAAGTACGCCCTAAATTACAATTTGTAACATAAACAAGCGATCCCCAATGATATTTTGGCAGTCGTTGTCCGAAGTTTTTCGTTTTCGTTCACGTTCTGTTTCCTGATTTCATCGGGACTCGTTGGCTCGGCCAGCTACGGTCCAGATTGCCCCGGCAGAGAATGTTTTGATTTCTTGAACAAACACTGTGAATTTATTTAGTATATATCTTTGATTTTCTCACAATATAGACAATTGGGTTTATAACAATTTTGCAATTCTATGTTTTCTTCCGATTTTATTTTCCTTTGGGTTTTTGTATTTTTGTATACGTATCCTTATTGTGATGCTTTGTTACCGTGAATTTGGGGCTGGCTGTGTAAATTCGCCGTATAGTATTGAAATGTAAAGAAACATCTGGCTTAGCGCCGGTAGAATGTTTTTTCCACGCGGTGTGTCTGTCTGGCTACAAACGTTTACTGACGAGACATTTAAAATACAATATTAGAAATGTCAAAAAAGTTCGGGTACATGGCATATTGTGTAAAATAAGATAATTCTTGTTTCTACTCATTCTGCTTATCGTAAGAAGAGAATCGGAGAAAAAATTTGCGTAAATAATGGGACCTTTCCCATCATGTCTCCTTTTTTACAATAACGATACATCTTCCCGCCATTTCTCTACTTAGGTGGTAAAAAGAACAATTTTTTACATTTTAAAGACACTGTGTGGGCGCTGCTACTCTTGCACATGTCTGAGTCTGATGATGATGATGGGGAATCACAAACGGTCCGCTTGTGGCTATATTTCCCTCACAACGGGGACGCTGAAAATAAACGTCATTTATATAAATCCCACGTTAGGCGTCAAGTGACCAATGGCTGGATAAATTCGAGTTTGCACTGGCGAAGAGCTCGAGTTGAGTGGAGCCGTCAATTACGACACAAATTGGACGCCCGCCCGCCAATCCCGGCCCGGCCAAGGCTGTGCAATCCCGGCCCGGCCAAGGCTGTGCAATCCCCGCTGCAATCCCGGGAATATCGCGAGAGTGGAGTCGGAAATAAATGTCTTAGTGCAATCCAGTTCATCGTTCAATTCCGGGAGTTTAGCAAACGTGGTGTGTGCGTTATGAGAACTTATATTTCTGCGGGCTTATCCCGGGATTTGGCGGAATAGACCGTTTTTAATAAAGTTATGCTATCGAAAAGGGAATCGTTTATTTTGGACTGTTTATTAGCTTCGGCATAATAATGGGGGTCGCGGTTTAAGCTAGAGTAGCACTAGTAGATTTGTGCGTCTGGTGAGCAATTTACCAAGCATTTAAGCATAAAATCTTTATTTCAATAGCAGCATATTAATGCTTCAGTTATGTTACTGAAGAAAAAATGTATCGCTGTATATACTCCAAGGACTAATCGATACAATCCAAATTCCATAGTAGGTTATGTATATTTACAAAATATATGACCCCTTGTCAATAATATCAGTGCATATTAAAATAATTATATCGGTGCTAAGTCGAGGACACTAAAATTGGGTTATGGTATGGGCATTAGTCTGGGTCTTCCCCGGTACCTACATCCTTCCACATTCGCATTGCATATCAGTTCCGTTAACCTTACGTCCATCATTCTTTCTACATGTCCGAACATCGGAGCATGCCCTTTCCCATTTTAACTCCGATACTCTCATTAATTCCTAACCTCTAGTAATAACTACCATTCTCAAATTTTATTTTAGAAGTACGATGTTCCTTTAATTTAAATATAATATAGCTGTCTGGACATAACACGTTATTAATAAACGCCGTCACTACAATAAGGGGAAAATAAGTGATGATAAGATGTTTTACATCTCCACTAATAATACACAGCTGAAAAACTCTTCAAACCAACTTGTTTGTTTATTTTAACGCGTTAATCACAGGAAATACTCGCCGCAATTAAAAAAAAAAATATTTTGTGTTGAATATTTTCCGAGGATGCCCATATGCTATATAACATGACGCTGCGGATATAGCTTTGGAGAAAGCGTAGAACCCAGTTTGTTTAGATGCCGTGACACATGGAGAGCGTTTACGAATGTTACAGTTAGGTTCAGGAAGCAGCAATAAAAAGCAGGTTTAGCAGTTAGATGCGCAGTTAGATACACACGTGGACGATTTCGTCTGGTTGATGACCCTAATGTCAGTTAGGGAAAGCTTTCTATGTAATAACATGATATGTAATCATGATAATGAAAGTGATACATCCTTACTTAGTCTTGCAGACCTAAATGATGAAATCTGTGGACATTCGCACTACGTTATTCTAGCCCCGTACACTTAGTACTTAGGTCATGAAAACTTGTTAGACTTGGCTACAACGAATAACCTGACATTCCTTTTTTGTGTGTTGAGGTAGTGCCATGATGCATTGCAGCGGAATTGGGCCGGCACGACTGGCCAGATAACTATCGCTCACATCACACCGGTGTAAAGTGACATCTTCGGTGTCACGTTTCGTGCGGTTTGGCA
The DNA here is from genome assembly GCA_017140195.1 of Eumaeus atala. NCBI lineage: Eukaryota > Metazoa > Arthropoda > Insecta > Lepidoptera > Lycaenidae > Eumaeus > Eumaeus atala. The sequence goes on from JAFELO010000985.1 coordinate 235,058, forward strand.
CAGTGGTGGAGGTGAAAAATGGGTAACGCATCGGCGTAGTGATTATGCTCATGTTCACGAGCGTCGGAGTAGTAAAAGGCTCTTATACAATAAAAAAAAAAACATGAAATTATTAATTAAATTGTAAGGTATATTTTAGTGTACCGAGTACATGTCATGTGCGTCTATCGGGACAAATTTAACTACACCTCATCACACAATCCATTCAGGCAGTGTCAGGGAACATGAATAGATATGTGGTTCTAATTAATATCCGATAATGATTAAAATTTTTATTAATTAATTTAGTAAAGATAAAAGCGATGCAAAAAGCATTACAATTTTCATCATAGCTTTAAGTTAGTAGAAGTTATTAAGCTTAAAGAAATTTATATCGTCAATAAAATTGGCAACACCAATGGCAGCCAATTAGCACCTTTCCGCCGGAACAACTTTGATGAATCAACTTAAGTTAATAACCGACGACATCATCTACATAAATCAACTCCAATGATTATTATGATGATCGTAAAATAATGATTATGGACAGTTAACAATAGTTATTTAATGATTACATGAATTATTGAAGAAATTATACAGGAAATCTGGGACTACGGTGGCCAGGGTAAACTTCCTAGAGATACGTAGACACTAGACAGATTATACAAGCTGTACTACCTAGTATGTACGACTTGGGGATAGAACCCGTGAGACTATTAACAGTGAACTAAACAGTCAGTTGTCAGTTGAAATTTTAAACTTTGCTCGAGGTAGACACATTAATTGTAAAAGTTGGAACTGGATGTGGAAGAAAGAGGTTTTATGTTGAAAAAGTGTCGGTGCTTCCCCTAAATTGCTTGCGTTTGACAGCTGTCAGGAGGCCGCCGTCATTAGTTCGCTCTCGGCGCTAACGATGATTTCTTTTGTTACTGCAAACGGCGAGTAAACCGAAAACTTGTCATACTTTCCGTCCGTTTAATAATCTCATCCGTACGAGTTAGTTTTTTATCACACATCGGCAGTTCTTAACGTCCCACTGCTAGCCATGGGCTTCTAACCACAGTAGATGATGGACTTGGACGAACATAGAACACAAATATGGGCTTGCGGATAAGAGGATGAAAGTGTGTGGTCCATCTAACATCAAACACAAATATGGGCTTGCGGATAAGAGGATGAAGGTGTGTGGTCCATCTAACGTCGAAGCTAAATTAAGAAGTTCATTTTTCTATCATCTTCTTCTTATATGTAAAACAAAGTCCCCCAAAAGCTGTATGTCTGTATGTGATATCGATTTTGTAAAGATTTACTGAACAGATTATAATGCGATCAACCATGGATAGAACAATCCCAGAAGTGTTGCACTGTACCCGATTATCTAGTCATATGGTTCTTCTTTTCGGCCAGTGGAACTTTAAGCCTCTTCTCGGCGTAATTGGGTAATTACGTATCTAGTGGAATATATTATATCTTCATTAGCGTGTGTCAATGGCAAAAGATTTATGTGTCAGTAATAACGCCTTACTTATTGTAGATGAAACTTTGTCGTAAATTTCATTTTATGATCGCCTCCGAGTGAATGTTCCCGGTTTCCTCTGGGACTCTTTATGTTGTGCAGTACATTAAATCTTTTATTACTTGTCTATGCATTGGTCACTATCATCTAGCACTTGTCTGGCCCATTAATGGACCTACCATTAACAAGTCCAGGTAGGTGCATTAACGTTCAGATGTTATCGAGCGATGCCATTCACCAAATTTTAATATGACACAGAGCACAGAGGAGGAAAGGAGGACAATGCATCCTTTAAAAAATCTACTGAAAAATGCAAGATTGTGATATCTCCTTGATGCATAACTTTGTGTGTAGCAGTTGTCACCGACCTCTTGAAAGTAGTGAAATGACAACTGCGTGCAGTCAGATAAGCGTAAAACAGCATGCAGTTGGGCGTGTCGACCGTGCGGATACAGTCCAGATGATATTACCCTGCCTCGTGCCTTACATCAGCTCAAGAGCTTTCAAAACGTCTTCGGGACATAGATGATATAACAAATCGAGCGTTACACTCACGTTACATAATTCAGAAATACATATTATATATTTTTTATTCATCGATTTTTTTATAATTATAAAATATAATAAGGGCAAACGAGCAGCTCCGACTGGTAGTTTGCCCCCTTTGATAAAGAGCGATGTACATAGAAGGCGGCATACTTGTTATGCAGAAGTATTGCTCTGTTTCCATCTTCGCTTAAAATGTGTCTCCGAAAACTTTCAAACCTCACGAAATATGCATAATTGTCACTTAGCAGGTGTGAAATGTGTCATGCAGCGTGGTACTACTCCTCACTAAAAAGTGCTTAACCTAATGCCAAAACATTGATGACATCGGCTCGCAGTCATATCTCAACTGCATGCAGTCGATATGTTCGACTGCATGCAGTTGAGACACGAATGCAGTCCATTAGATATCTAACCCCGCGCGTTACATCAACGGGGAAGCATTTGAAATGCGCTCGCGAGATAAATCAAACGCCACATGTGTCTGACGAGCGCGACTCCGTCTGATCGATGTTTTGTGTGTCACGATTTCATTTCCAACCACCCTCACTTATTGCGTTCCGCCAAACGGATAGCCATTACCGTCTAAACTGCTACGGTAAGTATTGTCCCTTGTACTTATGATAATTGTAGGCTACTTAGACAAAGATTTTAAATAGTATTCAGTAAATTCGATGGCCCATTGTAGGAGAGAAGAGGAGGAAGGGGCAACACATATGCATAATAATTATGTGGATGTCTGTGTCCATAGTCATCAAAAGGCTCTAACTGCTATTTTGTCCCCTTAAAAATGTTTAATCGATATTGTACCAATTTTTTTTAATAATTATCGTTAAGTGTTTCGATTTGAAGACTTTCATGTGTTGAAGGTGCAGGAGAACAAATGTTAACAAAGAATTCCACACTTTTGCTGTACGGCTAGTAAATACGGTATCAATGTCTTGAACTAAAATACCTTTCGTCATCGGTCAATAGTCACTCAGAGACACGACATTAAGTAAATTGTAAGAGGTAGTGACACGCGGCTTAGGAGCAAGTAGTGCCATGCATGGCGCATGACACTGCATCCTACTATTTAACGGAATTGTGACGGCACCTCTCGCTTACTTCATACCACCGTAAAGTGACACCTACGGAAATGCGGCTTGTGAGTAGCCGATGGCCCATTGAGGGTGAAATGGTGGGCATAATTATGCCGATGTTAATGGGCGTCGGTAGTCGTTGAGAGGCTCCCACCTCTCGTTTGTCCAACAATACTATAGAAAAACTAGCTAATGATAATAATGCCGTTACCGGTTTCGATTTATCAACAAACCTGTCCACTGTTGAACCACACACAGATCGATCATCAAAAAAATGCATTAGCATGAAAACCATAAAAGTCGCCGTAATAGGTGAGCGTGTGCTCCATTATGCGAGGACACGCGCGGGATGACGATCCCCGTTTGCGTGATGCACACGGCTGCAAAAACTATAGGTGAGCGCAACCTTTCAGGTAAGTGACACACCTAAACGGATAATTAGGTTTCTAATAATGTATTTTTCTTTATTCGTGACATATGGCGCTCGTTTCTCTGCCTACCCCGTTAGGGAACTGTCGTGATGATGTGTTGTTGTTGGTGTTATTATTACCTCTTTCAAATACAGTGTTAGGATTAAGTAGACAGCATCAATTTTTTCGCCACAAAACGTGTCTTTTAATTCCAAAATTAATCCAAATCCGTCCAGCTTTATGTGAAAGGCTTTGAGTCCCGGGTCGGACCAAAAAGTGTTAGTAGGATTTAAAAATTTTCAATTTCTAACAGCAGCAAAGTCGGGAAATTGGCGGTGTTACAACCCCCCTCCACCACTCGGCCACTTACGCCTCGTGAGCCTGATTTTTCTCCGGTCGTCTCGACTATAAACCCATCGGTATAAGTCCGCACTCATTGTGTCCTACAGTATGTCCGCGCTCCAGTAGTAACTGCCTCGCGGTCCAGTGGCAAGCATGTTCAGCCGCAGACGTGAAGTCCGGGTTTGAACCCCGGTTCGGAGCGAATCAAAAGTGAAATTAGGATTTTTCAATTTCTAATAACAGTTCGGAGTAAGGAAGTTGGCGGTATTCTACCCTTGTGTCTCGGAAGGCACGTTAAGCCCGATGGCAGAGCCGATGACCTATTTCTCTAAAATCGTATCGAATTTACAGTTTCATCGGAAATGGAAAATGAAGGAATAAACATTGCAATTGTTCCAGCGCCAAACACATGTGCACTCCAATATGTCCCGTGCCGATGGTTGTGCTGTTGGCATGTGCCCTCTTAAAAGAGATGGCCGCCATTGCCGCAATTCGATCAGGTGGAGACTATCATTATTTTATGAAGCGATCGGTGATGATGAAATATTGATTTCTATAACGTTGATCAATGTAGTGTTCAACATAAAACGTCCCATAAATACCGTTCATTAGATGTAACGCTATGCGCCAGCTGTGGTTATCGGTTGGCAGAACGTCAGAATCACTCCGAACTGGGTCACGCCATTAGTTCAGCGGCCAAACTGAAAAATTCAACTTAGCGAAGCCTTCGACTAACGCTCGATAGGATTTTCTAAATTAATACCACTTATTAGTCACTCGAATGTATAAGTGACAGATATTTGGCTCTCATGCGGACATAAAGTTTGTTGTTTTTTTACGACTAGCCGATGGCCCATGTAGGGGGGAGAAGGAGGGCAAACGCATCGGCATAGCAATTACGTGGATGTTCATGGGCCTCGGTAGTTAGTAAAAAGGTTCGTTTGATCCCATATTTTATAAAAAAAATATTAAGTGACATCACCCCGAGGTTTCACCCGCGTGACTCCGGATCTATTCATAGTAGCGTCATGGTATATAGTCTGCCTCGATAAGTTGATTTCTCAAATTAGGCGAGTTGTTCCTGAGTTTCAAACAAACAAACTATTCAGCTTTATAGTAGCAGCATATTCGAATCAAAAAGGCATTTCAATCACAGTTTGAGAAGGTCTACACAGGAATGGATTCATTCTTTAAATTTAGCCAAATATATTATATGGAACCGTTTCCGCCTAACCGATGTCAGTCAATGGGATCCGTTTGATGTGTCGCCGCGACACTTGTGGCCATATTGGATGAAAATAACTATAGAATGTGAGAAATTTTGCTGTTAGTCTTCAATGGTGTAATTTTGAATGTGTTTCCATGTGGCCAATAGACGAAAAGTAGACTTGTCAGGTTGTATGGGAAATTTTTCCTTGTAGTATTTTAGTCTCTTCGTTATTACTGTTTTCTTTTTTATAATAACGTCTAGTTTCCTTTTCTAAGTGAAAGTTTTTCTGAGTGTATGAACTCAAAAGAACAGATGGTCAGTAAGGTTCTGAAGTGCAGGCCGCGTTTGGACAGACGAAGTGTTGGTCGACATATAATCATATACAAATATATCTGATCACCGTCCAGGGAGGGCCTGTCCGAGATGCGTGTAGCAGATCCGTGGCTCTGGCATCGAAACAAGTCTGTAACCAGTGGACCGATAAATTCTAATGACGATGCATAACAAGTCAATGTGCTAGGCCGAAATTGACTCCATGGGTTTGCATGACCTCTGATTAAATCCTTTCCAAGACATTCATGTTTTCAATTCAATCTCTATGTATTATATAAAACAAGGTCCCAAAAGCTGTCTGTGTGTTATTCGATTTTATCAAAATATAATTAATGGAATTTCATGCGGATTTCACTCATGGATAGATCATGTATAAATTGACAGGATAACAATCTGGTCTCTGTTATTTACGGGCGAAGCTGGGGCGGATCGTTAGTTTATTCAAGAAAACAACCTTTACGAGTCTAGTAGATTTTATTGTTGGCCTTTAATAGTGTTACGTTGATATTTTATCGAATCCATTGTATGAAATGAAAATCAATTATGTACGTCATTTATCTTTCGGATTACGGGCGGCTAGTTCATTTGTACAGAATCGCTACACACGACCCGGCAAAGCCTGCGCCTGATATATTCGACTGTTTAGGCAATTTGTTTTCAGTCAAAAAACGGAAACAAGCAAGGTATCGTGCACGCTCGTTGTAAGTAATATTAATGGTTCTTTTGACGGGTAAATTAATAACATAAAATTTTGTTACAATGGGTGTGCGAAAGTTCCGCTTCATACATGCTATGTATGTATTTACTTCATCTTCTTTAATTGTGACAACTAGTGTAGGTTGACAGTCAGTTCCGCATATCTCTTTCTCTCTTCAGCGAGGTTGCAGTTCTGCAGCATTTCCTATCCACACTCGGCAACGTAGCCGCGACTTCTTCCTTCGCCCAAACTTTTGCCCTCTACTACGTCCATTATTATCTTTGGCAGAAATGAAAGCGGGATGGCAGAATCTCTCTCACCTTACGGCCAGAGAGAGACAGCGATCCAGTGAGAAGAGACCATTTAACTTCTCGCTTATTTGAACGTTTTTACCTCTTGCGTAGTCCCAGAGGGATGCCATTTTGACAAACTTGCCTTTTTTTCTGGTTGGTTCGTAGGCGATGTAGTACTAATGTCGTATCTGCTAAAACCATCTGTCCTTTGGTGTAACTTTAGCATTAGTACGGATTATGGATCTTCCAATTCTACCTTAATGTTTTTTAGGTCTTGACACATCGATAAACCCGAGTTTAATTGCCTTTGACGCATTGACTTTACGGTACTTTTTATAGGGTAATTTAAGTAATGGGGTCGGAGAATCTTTTTCGTAATCTTTCCTTTTGTTACGTAGAAAACTACATATCTGGAATTAAAAATGAAATATCTAATACCGGTGGGTTCTGTCTCGTCTCTTTGGGAAGATGGCACGTCGATTGTTTCTCCGCATGTCTCTTACCACGTAGTGGCCACGAGTATTTTGTTGCGAGCTATTAATAAACATTAAATCACAATTGCCCAATGACTGCGATTAAACTGTTAAAAGTCGTGTGCCGATCGTTCGAATGAAGCCGTTTGTTAGCCGCGTAATCGCGCACTACTATAATAGGGATTGTGCGTTTTGTGAGCCGCTAGGGTTGACAATGTTTCTTTTAATTAGTGTAATATCACAAAAGGTACATAAAGTAGACCATGAAGGTCTCTTGATTATACCCAAAGACCAACTTAGGATATGACTTGGGATCGTGGATTTGTAAAGTAGGGAACATTTTTTTACTATCAAAAATCTGACAGCCTTTAATATGTAATCTTTATAGGTAAATTGTATAAC
>JAFELO010000985.1:242372-278197 GCA_017140195.1 Eumaeus atala
AGTATAATGCTTAATTACGACTTTCCCAATAAAGGCTTTGTATCTGGTCTATGTATACTTATATCTATATTTATGTATTCTTCTTAATAATCGTATTTTTATGATATCCTTCATTAATTATCTGGAGCCGTGCTGGGGAAGAATTACAAAATTTCGCTTTTCTTTTATACTGATAATCCCTCTCGTGTAGCCATTTTGAGTATTATAGTGTAAATATGTTATATAATTCGTCAACGTTCTTGCTTCAGTTTTTTTTTAATTATAAGCTGTCCACAGCAGCTATATTTTTTGCATTTTTTACCAAATAATTAAATATGCATTGACAGCCCTAAATTGACGTTCGTATACAGGGAGTTAAGGAGACTATCATACGAATGATTATTATGCGTTGGATTGTTTTATAATCATGATAACTACTATAATACCGAGTCATGAAGACCCTTTAATTAGTATCATGCAGAACCGACATCGCCCCGCGGCTTAACCCGCGCAACTCCGTCTTAGCGCCATGGCTTTAAGCTTATAGCCTTCCTCATTAAATGGACTATTCAACAAAAAAAAAAATGTTTCAATTCATAGATTCAAGGTGTCATCATTCACCATATGCTACTGAGAAACACCGCCATGATAAGGCTTGAGCCATGGTGGCTAATTAGCACAAGGCTGAGCTGACACGGTGTGATATTATTATAGGTAACCGCTGAGCTAAATTTAATACAAAAATGCAATTAATCAAACACATATACTATATATATATATATATATATATATATATATATATATATGTAGGCATGACGACGCGGTGGTCGAGCGGGTTATACACATCGGAAATTAAAAGTTGTTCGGGCCGCGATAAAAACGCGATGAAAAGTGGTTCGCCGGCGTTCGTTTACTAATAAATTGGCTTTTTTACTCGTAATACGACATGCGCCTAAATGAAACGAACATAAACGGTTGCTATTTTTTGGGCTTTTGAATTTGATTGCTTTTTTAAGCTTAACGCAGATTTGAAAGTTTGTTTATTGCATATTGTCATCAGCAGTAAGAGGTATTATTCCATGCTCGTGGCATATGCCATGAGGTTCCTCACGCTCGCATGGTACAGCCTTAAAGTGACAGCTGTGCTGGGGCTTGTGAGTTTCGCCCGTTGTTCCGGTATCAGTTGCGGAGAAGGACGAAATTAAGGCAACACGTGTGTTTTTCAATTAAACGGATGTTTATGGGCGTCATTCGTCAACTCTTGATAACTTCTAAGTATCAAGAATATCCAATTTCTCGTTTACCACACATATTACGTACACGTTTACTATACATATTACGTACACATAACCCTGTACGAATAACAAACAGGAGAAAGGGCTACCATACATGTATTCTTAGGAAGCGTAATATTCCTATAAAGTTGTAATATTCCTACGAAGGGTGATCATTAATCTGCTTGATCAATAGTCACCCTTCTTAGGAAAATAAAAAATTTGTGTATAGAACCAATAGAATTGCTTTGAATCGATTTAGATATATATTATTATTTGCGACTCTAAAAAATGTATGTAGACGTTAGTCGCAGATATAGATCAATCAGCAATATTTGATTAAATAGTAGTATAAACATTTGGAGATCGCATTAAGTTATTCAATTACTCCCGTTGCACTCGCGATGATACGTAATATGTGGAATTCATTAGAAATTCATATCAGCTTGGCGAACATCAATATTCCATTGTAATATTGAATATTCACATATCGCTTTGTAATCCGCTTCGGCCGCGGCTCACGCATCATTGAGGAGTCGGCTTCAACCGCTACAAGGGTCCATCATCGACAGTTACAACTACAAGCGTCACGGGATTACTTCGTAGTTTATTTGTGTTCTCTATCTACTAGGACTACTCTATAATGTATCTAAAAGCTCCTACTGTCTCTATTACTTGCCTGCCTCGTGGTCTAGTGGTAGGCATGTTCTACCGCAGTCGTGAGGTCTTAGATTCGAGTCCCGGGTCGGACCGAAGAGTGACTGAGATTTTTAGATTTCTGTCAAAAGTCAGGAAGTTGCGTCTGATTTCTCTCTAAATAGAGGAATGAGAATACAGGGAGGACACGTGTGCTGTCGCACACACTTGTGCACTATAGTATGTTCAGCGCAGCTGGCTAGTCTCTATAGAGATCGCCGCTGTGGCCGAAAGTCGGCTAGGAGGACATTGTAATTTGACAAGCTGTAGGCTTGTTTCTTTACAGTACGTACGTTCTTTTATAGTATAAGGGGTAAACGATCATTCGGAGCCTTTTGATGACTATTGATTATTTTCCGGTTGTTACGTGAGCGAGAGTCACCTACCCGTTCGTGCCGCCGCATTTCTGCTTTAGCATGGCACTACCTCTTAAAATTATTTATGCGATTATGTTGTAGACCTATAATCCATAATCTATACTGGGTGAGTCCATCGGTTTAACTCTCCTATTAATCTTAGCTTGCTGGTGTGTGGATACACTTGATATTGACTGAGGTTAAACGCACTATTTTTAGGAACTGTAGTTTCAGAGAATAGGCTCGATCAAGCAATCAAATGAACTCTTCAGCTTTCATCTCATATGTAAAATTCTCGTGTCATAATGTTAGTTACTTCACTCCTCCGAAACGGCTTTAGGGATTTTTACCAAATTCTATATGCATATTCAGTAGGTCTGAGAATCGGCTACTATCAGTTTTTCATACCCATAAGTGATAATACCTAGACATAATTTATATGGCAAAACAACATCTGTCGGGTCAGCTAGTTATACTATAAAAACAAAGAAATATAGAAGCAACGGACAACTGAAAAAGATTTATTTCAATATTTGTGAGTATTTTTGTTTTTCGTTTTAAATCAATTTCTTAAACGCACAAGCTATCGTCTTAGTAGCCTGCAGCCTTGTGATTTATTTTTAACAATCTTCTGGGCAAGAAACCATTGAGGCAAAAGGAAATATGTTGCCTTATTATAAATATCCAAACAACAAATTAAACAACCACTGCTCTGCAAATAGATTTGTGATCGCACTCCCTATGGACATCAAGAATGAAATGAATAATATATTCACTATGCAAATTTGTGCATAAATTATGATTGATATGCAAATGGATTTATCGACTACTGCGGAACAAAATCAATATTTACACAATTGTTAAAATAAACACAGATTGTTATGTAAGCCCGTGGAGACTTTCGTCTGACCTAACTCGGTGTCTGTATGAGAGTAGATAGATTGATGTCTTAAGTTTAGGCGAATGTTACTCATTTCAATAAAACTACTTTTACGGATTTCATCGCGGTTCATTTAAATATTTCACTGGCCCGATATTTCAGAAGCTTTACATTCGCTAAAGGAGAGTAACTATATATGGTCTCTCTTATTCTCGCGGCATCGACTAGATGGAAAGATTGTACTCCGTGTAGTAGTCGGTTCAGGGTATATGCAGACTTTTTAGATTGTTATCTTTTTAGGTAAATGGTTACCAATTGTCCTGATATTATACAAAAGGGCACTTTCGGACTGAAAGATATTGGTTTTTTCCTTTGAATACGAGGGATAATGTCGCATTTGCTGTCAGGTGGAATGGATGGTCGATACAATGGTGCGAAGGAATCCCTGATTGATATTTGGTCCCGCTTCTTAAAAAGGAGGACTCCAGTCCAACTCGGTCCGGTGTGAGGAGAGAGATGGTCAAAATTCTGATTAGTGTTCTTGGTACTTTTTTATATTGTTGAAAGTGGAATAAGACCCACTTCTTTTATCTTCTGCTTCCATTAGATATGAGGTATGGTCTTTACTTGAATTACTTTTCAAACTATATATTTAGTTTCTAAAATTCATCAATGTAAAAGTGTTTCTATTATACATAGAAACTTAAGCACATAATACTTTGGATTTCAATTAAGCGAAGAAGTTGAGTGTAATAATTGTGAGCACCCCAACACCTACGGAGAGAATTTAGAATGTTGTCCTTTCATTGGAGTGGAGACAACGGCAGTTATAATGGAGTTCAAGTGTTGAGAGCCGGCCAGAATATAAGACGGAATGAAGAAATTGTGATGGAAATGAAAAGTGAGTTTGTAAAGCGCTCGTCGTTGTCGACGTGTTGCGCCCTCTACTGTGGTATTGGAGAGAGTTTATTGAAATTTATAGACGATTTAACAATAGTATTTCGAATTATTGCGCTAACTAATAACCGGGAGCCGCTTCGTTCGTAAATTCTTATCACATTCTTGTGACTGTCATAATTTATTCCTATGATGAGATAACAAGCGTATGAACTAAGCGTATGAACGGACTTTTGTCAGGAAAAGTGCATGAAATCTATTGTTATTGTGGAATATTAAAGTTTTTTTTTATGGAATTTAATGAGAAAGAGATACAAATTGAATTAGTAGTCCTACCATTGGGTACTGTTGCCGGCTTCTGCTCTTTTATCTACCTAAATCTAGCGCCAAGACCGTAGTTAACAATTAATTATAATATTACAATAAAACTAGTTTTACAGATTTTATGGTGGTTCATTAAATTATTTGTTTCAGAAGCTTTATAGCAACCATGGTCACGGATGGACTGAGATGACAGATATCCTGATGTCCCAAGTTTTTAAAAGTACCCGAAGAATTATAAGTTTAGTTGTTCCGATTAATGCAAACAGTACTTATTATATCTTGCTGTCTTGAGGTGGTATGTTTACTTTTTCATTTGATTATGTTCACTACTGGATCCCAAGCAGAGGGAAGAACCCAGCCATCTTCACCATTGAAATATGGATGTTTTTTAATTTCAAAAGCCTCACGGGTCATCTTTTCAAGGAATCGATGTTCCCTAGTGAGGATTTGCGCTTTATCATATCTAATGTAATGGCAGGGGCCAACTTCATCATGCTCACAGACCGCAGATTTTGTAACACGTCGATTTCATACCGGCTATATGTTCTTTAACGCGAGTTTTTATAGATCTTTTAGTTTGCCCTATATAGGAGAGTCCACAGTCACAATCAAGTTTGTACACTCCTGCATCTTGCGGAGGCATATGACATTTCATTGATGGTAAGAACTGATTAATCTTTTTTGGCGGCTAAAATAAGTTTTTATTGCGGCTCGCTTGAGAATATAGCCAATTTTATCAGCCACCCCTTTAGAGTATGGTAATATAGCAGGTAGGCGCTCGACAGTGGCTAGTTTCACTCGGCTTCTGTGGAGCAGATGGGGAACCCGAAGCTTGTTGTCTCGCAGAATTTGCTTTGACATGTTGAAGTTCGGTATCCAGGTGTTGCTTGCCACAGACAGTTTTATTGTAATGACTAACATTCGCGTAAACTTAAGACATTAACAATATTAATTAAAAATTAAATGTTTTAAACGTTTACATATAATTTTGCGGTTAAAAAAATGGTCATCCAATTTAGTGTAATAATATATAAATATTACACCGCATATCGCAATAAATTTTTAAGAGCATTTTTAAATAATAATATTGTAAAGAAGTACAACCAAATTCCCGATGAATTTTCGACATAAGTGTCCCGGGGGTACAAACCGCCGGATGATTGAAAAAGTTTAATTTAGTCGACAGTTTCGAATAATCGCTCGACGGCATAACCCTGTCAATGGCGCCGCAAAAATCAATTTTTTAAATTAGGTGCCAATATTAATCATTCCGCTCGCGCGGGGATGTGGTGCAAGTCGATTGACATAACTTTCGGTTGATAGTCCCGTCTCAGTGTGAGGTTGGTAGACTGCGTCATAACATATACTTATTATGAAACTAAGGCCCCGAAAGCTGTGTCTGTGTATGATAGATTTTCTTAAAATTGAAAAACGGATTTTCATGCGATTTTTACTAAAAGTTAGTGCCATTCTCGAAGAAGGTTCTAGTCATTGATTTATATAAATACAAGATACACAATTTCATACAGAATAGACATTCATATTGTTCATTTTTTTGTAGTGTTTGACGCGCACGATTTTTAGTCGTGTTCACAAAATGGATTCTATTTCAAATAAGTGCATAATTTAAACATGGCGATCACCTTGGTTCATTAGAAATCAGCGAAGTTGGAGCGGATCGAGCGGATTCGGATAGCGAAGAAAAATTAAATGAGCCTAATGCAAACAAAAACTCTAAATAATAATCTACTTGTTTAAGATGCAAGATGTCATGGCAGGCAGCCGGGTCAGAGCAAGTAGGATGGTACATAAAGCATTTTACCGGCGTAGAAAAAGAATATGGAATATTATTCAAATTGTGATGATAACAGACAAAGCGGGAACGTGCTTGGGAAGAAGCATTTCTTTAGACGAAGAACTACAAATTCATTTAATTAAAAAAACTTGGCGTCTGAACGACCGCAGACTGTTATTTAGGTACTCACATTTAATATTCGTATTTAAAACCTCAAGTTTCAGGATATAGATAAACTTAACATATAATACTGTATATACAATTTGCCTGAAATCGTTAGCCGTTTTCGAGATTCACGAAATAAATATCCTATATTTATTTCGTGCATCTCGAAATTGCTCGTTTAAATACATTAGGTAACCGAGCGAGCATTTAAATGCATTATATAAATTGTATAGCGGTTCGTGGCATTCGAATTCACGGCCGTTGAACAATGATACAAACATTTATATTAAATTCTCGCATCTTTGTATACATATACTAGTGGAAGTCACATCTTGAAAGTTATTTTTCCTGTCAGCGGTTAGCGAGATGTTGACGTCGTTGGGATTCCTGTCGGGGTAATGGGTCATATTGACCCCGAACGTCCGGAGACAATAGCCGGACGATTAAACCAAGTTATTTCATTAGCACACCGTCTCCGGAATGCTGTTGGGCTCGCGCTGTTCGCGCGGTCAAGTATTTTTAAGCGTATATTCAATGTTCCAACTGTGTTAATGACATTACGGAGTATGCATTGAATAAACACTTCTGTATGAATGTAGTAGTTGGCTTTAGCTAGCTCGCGCTAGCCCTGTCTATTCAAGTCTACAACAACAATCCATCTTCATGTCAGTACTCTAAAAATTAATGAGGTAAATTCTAGTTTGTCTTTCGTAGAATTCTTTCTTCGTAGGTACTTAAGTGTCAGATAAACTACTGGAGATTCGGTGGTGTTGGCGCTTAGGATTTCCATTCCAGTAGTCCAAGGTCGAATCCCGCCATGTTCCAATGAGTTTCTGTAACTTAAGTTCATTTTCATGCATGAGCATCTGAGAGAATTTTGAAGAAAAACATCGTGAGGATTTGTGTATTCGAACTCGACCTTATCTAGAATTGGGCCGTTTTTGGATTGCAGAAGTCAGATGGCAGTCCCTACGAATTAACTACGAATTACCGTTTAACAGGTTCCTGTTACTGCTGTAGTATTATTTGTGTGGTAGTTAATAATTAAGAATAGATTAGCTGTTACACAATTTAATAGTAAACTGTTACACCGGTCCCGAGACAAATTCCAGATCTTCGTTTTAAAATTAAGAAACTTCTTACGTGTAACGTGTCCATCCTTTGTGATTAAAGCCTTTAGAAACATTTTATTCGAATTCCCAATTAATTGTAAAATTTAAAGTCAGCAGTACGAAGTGAATTTTAAAAAAGTGCGAATAAGCGCTGATGAAATAATATATTTCTCTTCACTCAGAGCTTTATTGAATTTCATTCGATTCCCCACCTCAAGTAATCCGATAGGCAAAAGAAAAATAAAGTTTAACGAAATTTGGTCGCGATAAATTGAATGAAGGGAATCTTTAAAGAGTCTGGCTTTGCTGGAATTATTATATCAATTATGAACACCGTTTGTTCCAACCGTTCAGAACCAAGGGATACATTTACTTTATAATAAAACCAACGGACGGATTTTATTGCGATATATTAAGTATTTTGCAACCCCGACGTTTCAGAAGGTCACGGGTGGACTGAGATAACAGGTGTCCTGAGGTCAAAACTTCTTAAAGTTACCAGAAGATTTTTGTAATTATTCGATTGCTCCGATTAACGCAAAAATTGTTTACTGTATCTTGGAGCTGTGAGGTCTTTAGGTTTGGATTTTGGATTGATTACGTTTATGCGTAACGTTCGCGTAAACCTAAGAAATCATTGTGATACACTTACAATAAATAAATACTCCTTTTATTCACCTCTTCTCTTGTTTTTAATTTGTTTAGTATTAGCTTTTCCGGATCGGCATTGACTACGTTAATTTTATTTCTTCTCCTGAAGTAAGTTTTTCATTATTCAATATTTATTGGGTTCATTGTGATATTTAATGCGCAAAGGATGTAGGCCATTACAGAATTGTCAAGCAAATATCACAACTTGATGAACGTTATGATTCGTGCTATATTTCTTATTTTTGATATCTGCCTGTGATCACTGCTTATCCTTTTTCAAGGGAGGAAAACGCATGTACGTAAAAATTACCGTGCGGTTGTTAATGGGCGTCGTTAGTTTTCACATGCTCCGATAATACGTCTATCCAACCATTCTATGAAAAAACAAACGACAGCAGACTTCAGTGGTACGCTACCTTTATTTTTGTGCTATCAAAGCTCCATATGAGGGAGTTTATATTTCAGTTATATCGCTTGAAGCTATTGAAGACTTGCTACGTTACAACTGTCGGAAATACGGTGTGTCACAGAGTAGCTGGGCGACCAAATGTAATTACTCGGCCTCAACGCAATGATTGAATTCTCTTTGGCCTCAAAGCCACCGTCGCAGTGGGTATCAGGTGTAGGTAACTGCGTAATAGTATTTTGTTCTGTTCGTCTTGAAGTTAGGCGTTTATAGAAGAAATAAAAAAATTCTGTTGGCATTTTCTTTAGATATTACCCGTACATTATTTTTGTTTACCCGGGCCTTTATAAGCATTCACAGGACCAGCTTAAGTGCGATGAGGAGTGCAAGACTCCGGCGTATCCTTCGTTGTAACGTCTACTCTTTCTGAATGATATTATATTACTATATAATAGAATATATGTGGCGTTAGGTGACTGAATAAAACACGTTATTGTACGTTGACAGATATAGAACATGCACAGTTGTTATACGTGCGTACCGTTTCAATGCCGGCAAGCAAGTCCGTCGCAACGCGCACGTGCACTACACTGGTAAGGGCCGATATCGGACTAAAACCATGGCGGGTGCCATTGGCCGCCCTTATCTCCCGACTTAGGTCTCAACCAAATACGCGCTGAAATCTCCCGAATGCCAGAGCCAGCGGCAGCCTATAGTAAGGAGCCCGGAATGGGTCAACATTGTAACATCACCGTGACATTTCACACCCGTAACTCCGGTCCTATTCGTCGTAGCGTCATGCTATATATACCATGAGCCTATAACCTTCCTAGGTAAATGGAATGTTCATCACAAAAATAATTTTTCAATTCGGGCTAATATTTCCTGAGATTAGCTCATTCAAATAATCAAACAGCTCTTCAGCTTTATATTATTAGTGTATATATATTTTGGAAGAGATTGTGCCGTGCTGCATTGCCACCGTAAAGGGACAAGTTTGGTGTCGCACCTCTCATTGGAAAGGACTAGAGCACATCTGCATAACAAGTATCCTTATAATTAAGGGTATCGGTAGTCATCAAAAGGTCTCGATTTTATTTAAAAAAAAGTAACTTAGCAAGCTAATAATGCTTTTACCCAGCCCGAAGTATCCCAATTGCGGCGCAATTCGACAAATATCATATCGACTATTTTATTTGTCTATTGTCCTGTACAAATAAACAAAAAGGACTCCGCGTTGTACCTACGCGTTACGGCCGAACATGTGAATTCTCGGTACCTTAAATTTCGTTATGGGCCAAAGGTAAATAACACCTAACATATGTACAGTTGTACAGTCAACATCAAAAATGTTACCAGATTCAGATTTCCAATTTCATTTCTCAACTAGAAGTCAAATTGAAAAGCATTATAGTTGATTGAATGTATTGTCACATCTTGACGGAAATTCATGTTAACACTTGAACAAATAAATAAATTTTATATAATATTTCCACAATTATTTCATTTCAATTTAATTATCATCATCAGGCTGATGATACATTATATGCTACTTCTTCCTTGAGGTATATTCTAATGTACCCAGTTGCGATGCGTCGTAATCCGTTAAGCAGTTCAGAATATTGCAGAGAATATAGAAATCTACATACATACATAGGATGTGGTACATTGAGCGAATAGTTTTTTGTGCGATAGGTATAATCATACTTTTTTATATATATACCTTTATTTGTAATGTTAGTTCTTATGTCTTGGCAATGGTTTTAGTTTTCTTAAGATTGCATAAGAAATATGTACATGTACCTAACCTTTTGATTACGCAGTAAACCTTAGTATTCGACGTAAATATATCAGCTGGATCATTCCACGCGCTTCCGACTAAAAGGTCTTAAATCTAATAAACTAATAAATATTGAAATGGCCACGAGGGATCGGAACGACACTATGACCAAAATCCTCATTATAATGTTGTAGTAAAAAAAAAAAGAAAAGAGACTAATTTAATATAAACAAACATAAACAATAAGGCGGACTTCATCTGTAAGTTATAATGAAAAATAAGATTAAAAACGTAGTAACAAAAGGTACGGGCAAATAGCCTGTAGATGTATGGAATTATATATGTTAAAGAAGGTCCACAAAACAAATACTAACAAAAAGGGATCCTATTTAGGTTCTGTTTTCTATTTTGGGATGCTGAACACTAAGAACGAAATAGAGGCGTAGTAGCGCGCGACGATAACAGCCAGTAAAGTAAGAAACGAACGTTCGCTTTTCAAATATTTTTGTAGCAAACTTAATTTAGTCTCAATTAATTTCTCTAGGTTAAAATGCAACGGAGTTTGCACAAACTATGAGTCTATCGTAAAACTGTTTATCCCAGTCGTAAACTTGTTTATTTCTGTCGTATAGCGGAGCTGGAGTCAGCGTATCCGGGGGAATGCTCTTTTATATTTAGTGTTGCAAAGAAATTCAAAAAATTATGAAATACAAACTATTTACCATACAACAAACGTCAACAAAATTACTTGAGTGATACAAGTACAAAGTATTGTATGGATATTTTTATGGAGCTCTAGACGCCCACAGACATCAGCATAGTTGATAACGGGTTACCCTTCCGTCCTTATCCCTGTTACATATCTGTTAGAGACT
This sequence comes from Eumaeus atala, assembly GCA_017140195.1. Taxonomy (NCBI): domain Eukaryota; kingdom Metazoa; phylum Arthropoda; class Insecta; order Lepidoptera; family Lycaenidae; genus Eumaeus; species Eumaeus atala. The sequence goes on from JAFELO010000985.1 coordinate 253,563, forward strand.
TATATAGTATATACTGTGATGCAATAGCTGACGCCTGCGTTAGATACATATTAAATTCAGACGGCCCTAAGGGCCTCGTGTCCACAGAAATGAGGATACCTTGTGTGTGTCCTTCTGTGACGTGTTGTAACATGCCATTATACATTTGACAGTACGCTTACAGTCCTTGGACTGACCTAGGATGGTCATTGACCCCACTAATATCATCCTGACGTGTTGCGTCATTAACATATATAACTATACAACACTCTCATCCTATGGGCTATCTGAAACTCACAAACCACACGAACTCTTATCGATAACGAACGAAATCTTATGTGTCAGAGGTGCCTTATTCGCTCGATCTGACCCGATCCGACTGCAATGCAACGGTACTACCTGTTTCGAAATATGAAAAGGCTTGTCATCATCATCCACTCCCATCAGCCCAATTCTAATTATGGGCCTAGGCTTGGCTAACGGACACATAACATTTACACGTACCTAAACGCTATGCAACCTCGTGGATGTTTGAGCGGCATTTTGTCTCACCAAGAATTAAAAAAAATTTACAAAACACATTTGAAGCGATATTGTATTTGTATACTATGCACTTAAACATGGCTGTTGATTTTTTTAATTTTCACAATTAAGCCTCTTGGATTATCATTATTTATTTGTTTCAGGTAAGACACATTCAACAAAGAAGTCCAACATTGCGTTTTACAACGGCTCTGACGATACGCTTCGTCCACGAGCATACCCATACACTTCTGCTTACTAAGAGTCTCAAGATATTATCCTATCTTTATTGCATAAGTGACCAAGCAAGCGGTCAGCGCCCTCTGGTGAGTAACGACACTCATAAAGATTCACCAAACTAGAGGTTACGCAGAAGCGTTACTCTCCTTTCCCCATCTCCAATGGGCCGCCGGGAGTCACACAAACGGAACGAAAGAGACCATCACGTGACGCGCGCCGGTTTTGCGTGAAAGACTAGATAGATCCCTCTCTAGTCATCAATAACACCCAATACATCTTTACTCTTAGAGCGAGTTTGACATGCTTCTGTTAACGTCTCGCATATTATGATAACATCTTGGGTGACAAATAAACTACAACATATTAGGAAGACGTAGTGACATGCTGCATAGGAGGAGGTAGTGCCATGCATAGTGCATGACTCCACATCCTCCAATGCAACGGAATCGGGCCGGCACGACCGGGAAGGTATCTCTCGCTCACTTGATACCGCCGTGTCGCGTTTCGTGCGGTTTGTGCGTGGCCGGTGGCCCATCGGGGGAGAAGAAGGTGAAAAGGAGGGCAACGCATCGCATAAAGCTAAAGGATTTGTTTGGTTTATTAAGTACGCTAATCTCAGGAAGCACTGTTCCGAATTGAAGAAATCTTTGACTATTAGATTTATAATACAAAAGGCTTTATACCATCACGGTACAACCATGGGAGCTGAGTACGCGCTTGAAGCCGTGGGTCGCTCTTAGTTATTTATATTAAACAACTATTCTGTTAAGTAGACTATGCTAAGTTTTAATGCTGGAACAAATTGTAAAGTGTTCCGATGTGAATCGCAATGATTGAGGTTCATAAAAACTATGTTGTGTAAGGTAGCGGCCAGCGTTGATGACTTGTAAACTTGTTTCGTTGCCGTACTATGAAATAACTACACTTATGTACACGACTTCGATGTATGTTAATTTATATTTGTTGCTGAGTGTGTTAGTGCCTTTGCCTACGAAACTGACTGCCGCAATAATATTAAGTCCTAGCCGAAATTCGGCTACGGTCATCCCTACATAGTCTAGCACACTGCGCAGATCATGTTATACTATACATGTGTGTACACAGTTAGGAGTACACTCAAAATTCCCTCATCCTTCTATTCTGATTGGCTGGTCCGACATACCCGAAGAAACCAGATTAGACTAAGAGGATATCATAGGCACCGAAGCCTACTAATTTTTCTAGTTGATGATATGATCATCTTACCCTTTACTAATTGTTATATTACGCCCTGTGTCAGAGCTTCATCGCGCCAATCAAACAGGTTTCCATCTGGTTTATCTCGCTATCTCCTTTTTGGATTGCAGCGTCGCCTGTTTGATTCTGGGTCCATAAAGTGGCAATTTTTACTCGGGACGCGTCAGTATTCTTGTTTGTTGACGCGGCTTATCGCGTTTGCTCGCCTTCACTTTGGTGGGGTTCTGTGGTGTGTGGGGCTCGCGGCGTATTATAGTGCTGAATATCGACAAAAACCACCACGAGTGCCATCAGTGCCACCCTTGGTTAGGTGCCCCGGAACAACAAATCACCAGGGCAGTGTTTCTCCTAAGAGACTGACGCCTGCTACACCCGCACCACAGGATAACCCCACCAACTTTGAGACGGTGCTATCGGATGGGTTTCCCATCCTCTACCCTTGCCCCTACGGAAAAGCGCCTCCTCCTGTTGGTCCTTTGTCCCCTTTTCTTATAAGAGGGGTACAAATAGCGCCTTTAGCCCCCTTTTCTCATAAGAGGGATGCAAAGAGCATCCTCTTCGTTTCAATTGGCTTCGCCTGGGTTCACCATAGGCTACTGAGCCCCACCGCCACGGCGAGGCTTGAACCATGGTGTGGAGGAGATGTCCAGTCCAGTTTCATTTCAGTTCCGCGGCCGTGAGTAATTGTAATTGATTTAATCTAATTGCTTTCCCTGAGTAATAAGTAACGATCATATCTTATTGTATATACTTACCCAGTGTAACTCACGCTATCAAAACGATCCAAACGTTAAGATCCGTCATGCCGTCCAGTATGTATCAAGGAACACAGAAATGTACATACACATAAATATGCTCGAAAAAAAGAAGGAGGGTAATTTTTTTTTGACGCAACAAAGTAATAAAACACAAGGAAACGTTTTCTAAGTATATTACTCAGTAACAATGTAGGTAATATCATTTGTTCCTTGCTAGAATTCAATGTAACACATAGTAATGGCGGAAAATCTTTCTAATTAAAGCTCATAAATTTCTGACCCTGGTTTCCACAGAGTTTCTAGTGAGGTTTCTCTCGTCTCATTAGATATCTTTAAAATGTCAGCTAGTTTAAACGTTAAAGATAAATTGTGCGTACTGAATAACGTTAATGAAATATTATTTTCTTAATTAGTCAAGTATATTCGAACATCGTTTTAATTATGTTACTTGTCTCTTTACAGGAGGAAATAAATACATACCAATTGTATTGTAATTAATTAAATGTTTTACATACAAATAACAGTTAATACTAGACTAGCTTGGCCACACTATATTCTCAATCCACTCAATATACTTTGACACTCTCGTATAAACTCCAGGGGCCCATTTTCTTCCGCAATCTCGCCCAAACGAAGTGACGCCTATAATTTTGTGCAAAGGAAATCGTTTTACACAATCCACTCCATCTTCCATCAAAAGTAATGGACCACCAGAATCGCCTTGGCACGTATCTTTACCACCGTTCTCATAGTCACCAGCGCATAGCTGACTGTCCGTTATTCCATGCTCTAAAACTTTTCGACGTATCATAATTTTCATTGATCTGTTACAAATTGTGTTATGCACTACGTCAATATCGACTCTCATCAAAGTTTGGCTGCTGTTCGATAAGCCCGCCACCGTAGTTCCAAACCCAATTGCCGTCAATTTGGCCGCGTCAAACGAATCATCGTTTAAATTTAAACAAGCTATTCTTATGTCTCTACTCAATGTAAATTCACCATCACTTTTTATTAAGGCAATGTCATGGTATTTTGACGGTGGCTTAAATTCAGGGTGGACAACTATTTGAGCTATATTTCTTTCTTGTTCCAAGTCTTCTTCGTCAAATTCAAAAGTCGCTACACCGATTCGTAAAACGCTTGCGGGTCCATCGTTTGGGTCTTCGCGGCAATGTGCTGCAGTTAGGACCCAATTTGGACTGATCAATGTTCCACCACATCTCCAGGCTGGTTCGCTTTCGTTTCTTTGAAATCCAATTAAGACCATGTGAGGGTAAAGCAAGAGATCTATCGGCACTCGGACTCTTGATTCGGGGTGAAAGATATTATAGCATTCCATCATAGTTTTTCCGTATTCCTTGCAAGCATCAAATGCTTTTTCACCAACCATGTATACAAATGTAAATGGCATTGTGAGTAAAAATACACGCGTTTTTGCATGAATAAACATTTCCCATAAAATCTTTAAATAACACTTGTCCGCTCCTGGCTCATTCGCGGTCTGTGAGTGCGTAAGCATTATGACTAATTCGTTTTGCCAAGTTAATGGCACATGCATATTCACGGTAAAACTAATCTTGGCGTTGCAAATCCATGTAACGCTCTAATGGCAATGTTGCGTGTTCATATTTGCATTTTTCGTATTTGATTTGTTTATTGATTAGTTTGTTTGCTTTCATGTATTTGACTTTTTAATTTCGTGAACAACTGGAGACTTTTGGTAAGCGACTACTTTCCTGCAGACATCTTTACAGCCAAAAGCTAAGGCCAATTTTTTTTTTGATTCCACCCTATCCATATAATAGTGTCGGCATTCTCATAAACCATACGAAACTCAACAGCATAGCCATCACTTCAAGCCATGTGAGGGAGAGACATTTTCCTGGTAGCGCCGATCCGACAATTTTTTTTTCCGGACCTGAGCTTATGCTGTGGACACGAAGAGAAGCCCAATAGAGTTTCTACGGATTGCTGATAAATTGCAATGATGGCACAGTAAATGAATTCACACACCTCGAAATTAATAAACCATAAGTAGATGCCTACCTCGTATTTCCTAGGTTCGAATGTGTGTATGTACAGATTCGTGTATTCGAATTTATACTAACTAACCTAGGTTTGAGTCCGCTTTCCTTTCTGGGTCGCAGAGATCCGATGGCAGTCGCTGGGTGTAAATACCGGCACCTTTGTCCCCTAGATTCGACATCGATATCATCTGATATAGAGACGGGATAGGTCCAGGACGATGAGGAACATGAAGTTGATACCTACATTGAATAAGAATAATCTAGGACACTGTGTTAGGCTGTTCTTAGTGCGGTAATGACTTGCGTTACGGATATAAAATATTTTTAGGGGGCAAACGAGAAATCAGAGCCATTTTACCACTACCGACGCCCATGATTACAATGCCGATGCGTTGTCCTCCTCTCTCTCCCCCAATGGGCCACCGGCTACTCACAAACTGCTCGAATCGCGACACTGTAGATATCACTTTACGGCGGTATTACAACACTGTATATGAACGAGAGGAACATCCCTGGTCGTGCCGGCCCAATTCCCTTGCATAGGAGGATGTATTGTCATGCACTATCCGTGGCACTACCTCCTCCTATGCAGCATGACACTACCTCTTCCTACATAATTTTTTTTTATATATTCCAAAAGTGTTATACACTCACCGGCACGGAAACTTGGCCAAGTACAAAACTTAAGACAACTTCCTTTTTTACTCAGCTCCACAAATTTTGGCTAAATGTGACCGGAGTCTATCCAGATCACGTTCCTGGTCAGTTCTTCTCACAGTCAAAAGTGCATTTTGTTCTGCGTTTTTAAAGTTTAGTTAAATTGTGTCACTTATCCGACAGAGTCGAAGTTATTAATTGTGCTCTGAAAATTTCAAGATTTGATTTGACAAAGACTTTTGTTGTTAATGTGGGTAATAAACAACTAAAGGCCCTATAGGATCCATAAAAATGTCATTGTCACCAAGTCAAATAGCACAAGCAGTGGCATTAGTTGAACAAGTTGACTCATCGTGAAGTGGCTATTGTCCTAAATGTGCAGCGTTTGCGTCGAACGCAATAGGCACTAAGACGGTATCAAGAGACTGGCCGCTACTCCCGAAGACCAGGTGGTGGCGGTGTACGATGCACATCTGCTCGTGACGACCGCTTTATAGTGTTAGAGATTTTAAGAAATCGTTTCCTGACCGCAGTCGAGATCCGTCAGCGGCTTCATATCTCCAGAGGTGTGAATGTTAGCGAGCGTACTGTGAGAAGACGTATGGAGGTAGTTAATTTGAGAGCAAGAAGCTCCTCCCACAGCACAGAGTAGCTCTACTTCACTTTGCTCGCGAACACGCTAACTGGACTGGCATTTTGTGTAAATGTGTTTTTTTGCATAAACTTCATCATCAACTCAAAAAACTTTTGATTGTGACAAAAGTAAGTATTCTCAGCCGTAACGTGCGCGGCACACCCGCTTACCATCTACCGGTTAAATGCCTCGATACATCTAGTTAGTGTTGTACCCTGCTTTATTATAAAGAAGAAGTATTATACTTTTAAAATCAATTCTCTGAATGCGTTATATTATCATTTGACTCATAAAATATCGTGTCACAATAAATAGAATAGAACATAAGTGTTACTGTTAATAAATCTCCGTAGATATAAATACAAGAATACATGAACCAATTAAAGTTTCTGTATCACACTCCGTTCCGGAAAACGTAGGCGAAGTTTTAATAATTCTAGAAACTTTATGTATTATGTACTGGGCGTCTTCAGTCAATACGGAGATCCTATAATCTGAGAGCCGAAGCTTTTTCTACTGAGGTTTTATTCAAAGATAGTGGGTAGTATTGAAATAAAACTAATAGCGAGTCTGTTTGCAATGCAGCCGTCAGCGTCTTGCAATTTGACCTGAATATACCCCGATATTTAGGATGGCCATTGCTTTGCACGAAAATGGGATTATTATGGCGTAATTTGTATTAACATTAAAGAGTTGAATGCGTTGTTCTCAAGAACTACTTATTGCAATTTGTAGAAAATTTTACGACGGCTGAAGCCACGCGTATGCAACACCTGTAAATAACAATTGACAACCGTCGTGCTGTAGGCTCCTAAAAACTATGCTTTTGTTCTTATATTTTTCAGTATCTGCAAAAAGTTTTACGAAAATACCATAGTTAACATTACTCGTAGGTATATGAATTAATAATCAGCGTTTTTCCAAAATAGTCGATCCCGCGTTTCTCGTGAAAAAGGTTAATTGTATGGTCTCGAAATGTCAGAGCACCAATGTTGCGTGTAAGAGTTTGGTACGTGCTTAAGGTCAGACCTATTAGGTGTGGTAAAGAAAACGTGTCGAAAGAATTGAAGTACGGCGTGGCTGGGCTTGAGGTCAATATAGCTCTTCTCATACGTTTTTCAATTTTGACAAATAATTACATTGTAATTATTCATTAGAGGTACTTTTGTTTAGTTACTTTACCTCTATAATCTATAACACAGTATAAGTCTCGTTCCTAGACGAATACAGGCGTTTATGTGTGTATGTGTGTTCATTATCATTGAACTCTAAATGATTAATCAACATAACAAGTAAAATTTTGTTAAAAAATTATGTCGTTGGTAGCTAAGATACAAGTACGAATATTTAATGTATTTGTTACTTGCAAATGTCCAGTGACCACCCAGACGCAAATAGAATGATTCTAGTCTCAATTTGTGAATTTTATAACTTATTATTTGTTAGATATTCACTATTAGTACAATAAAGTTAGCTGTATAATATTCTGACTTGAATATTAAAAAACAAAAAAATTGTGTATTCCCAGTCGAATTTTGACTACGGTAACCGTTCCGGAAATAGCCCAGTTAGCTATTTCTAGAACAGAGTAGTTGCAGGACGCATCAGAGTGCACTTGTGTCTATACTCTTTGTTAACATTGTAATCTCCATTTTGTTATTCTCCTATTCCAATGGAGAAGAGATTGGAACCAAAATTGAAAAATCTCAGTAACATTTACTGACCTGAGGCGGGACACCGAACACGGAGCTCACGGCTGTGGTTGGACGGATTTACCTGTATACCACAACGCCGCCAACGAGAACCATTTGAATATGTGGTACACGCAGACAAAGTCGTACGCTTTGTCAGTTTCTCGTATTAAAAGTTCCTTTGTATTCCGAATACAATGTTCATTGCTTATTTCGAGTACACCTCCACGTTGCATGCGTTATATTTCCTGCGGGTAGCGTACATCATGCAATTTGTATACATGAATGTTTAAGCGTTTTAAAGAAAACGTAAAGAAAGTTATTCGTAAAAAGACAGACTACGTGTGTTGTTTCACAATTGTAGTCGCGTTTTGCCGCGCAGATATTGATAAAAGGTTTATTTACATTTTAACTAAGAAAAACATTTTTTTATATCTAAGATCTTGTAATTTTTACGAGGATATTTTGCATTACCATCCCATTTATACACGAGAGCGTGGTTACCCCACGTATTATGTACCCATGAAGAACAAGCTCTCAAATAAAGAGTAGACCAGACCAGAATCTAGTGAAATTGTTTTCGAAAAGACAGCGTTTGATCTCGCAGTGGGAATATTTTATTGCGCTCGAAGTGAGAGAAAATAGTGTGACCGCTTATGTAAGAACGTGTCACGATAATATAAGGTATTTGTTTATATTTATATAATATACTGGTTTTTGTCACTTTGCACTCTTGGAATGTATTCATATATCTTATTAAGAGTATTGCTCACACGAATATAGCAGACACGACCGTACGTAGCTCACGTCTAACTGACATGATACTGGTTTTAGTGTTGGTTATGGCTTTCGCGCTTCGTGCGGTATGTGATTGGTTTCCTTTTTTTATAGTATAGGGGCAAACGAGGAATCATTTTTACGACCACCGACGCCCACTAACACCCACACAATTACCATGCCGTTGCGCGTCCCCCTTCCCCACCAAATAGAACACCGGCTACTCACAAACCAAACGAAACGCGACACTGAAGATGTCACTTTACGGCGGTATTATGTGAGCGAGAGGTACCTCCCAGGTCGCGCCGGCCCAGTTCCATTGCACAGGAGGATGTACTGTCATGCACCATGCATGGCACTACCTCCTCCTAGTAACTAGTAGTTAATTTGCCACCTAAGTTCTTAACAGACTACCCGCTACGTTAACAGAGGCATGTGAAACTGGCTCTAAGAGCAAAGATGAACTTTAAAGCCAACGTTAAGTAGCGGAAGATAATGAGTTGATCCTCGCATGAGTAATCGCCTTCATTAATATTTGCCGAACACTTCTAGCTCATGCGCTTAACGAACTCTCGCCGGGGTGGTTTGAGTTACGTGTCTTGGGAGCTTTTGGGTAGGTAAGCCAAGTCCACTTGGTACATGTTGTTTTATTATTTTTTATTTATAGTGTACGGGGGGTATATGATCGGTTGGAGCCTGTTTACGTCAATTATCATCCGCATAATTATGCCGATATGTTGCCCTCCTTTCCTCGTCACCCCAATGGGCCACCGGCACTTGACACACAAGCGAGTGCTACTTCCCCGATCGTGCCGGCCCTATTCCGCTACACTGATATATGTTTCTACGTGTTTCTGTGTGTGATAATCGAAAATATATAACAACAACACATCCCCACGCCAGCTCCCTAATGGGGTAGGCAGAGGGAACCGAGTGCCTATGCACGATACTTGCATATTTGTGTTGCTTCTTAATTATTTATTCTATTCTTATAAACACGTCGGTTTCAAAATATCTTGACGCAGCTTTGGACATTAACCGACGGCTGACTGTTGTTCCTATGATGCGAGTATGTATTGGTAGATATTTCCCAAAAAGAACTTACTAGCTGTCAAACGTTGTTTTAACGGGATGGGTGAACGACCCCTATCTCGTAGGGGTATGAAAAATAGATGGTAGCCGATTCTCAGACCTACTGAATATGCATATAGAATTTGGTAAAAATCGGTGAAGCCGTTTCGGTGGAGTGAGGTAACTAACATTGTGACACGAGAATTTTATGTATAAGATTTTCCGAAAATAGAAACTGATTTTCATCCCTCTCGATTCTACTTTTTATTTCGTGTCGGGCTAAATTGCGACATGATATAAAATGACAAGAGTAGCTTCCGGTAGTAAGCTAATATTGAGAATCGGCTCGTTTTAATATGATTTAAATTGAAGCGCTCATAAACATCCGCTACAGCAAACCTGTCGCGCTGGTGTTATGTGAGCTATACGTACACGGTAGTGCCGGCTCAACTTGTCTGCACTGCAGCAAGGCACTGCCTACTAGCGTACATTTACCGTGACATGGTACTCGGCTACCGCTGCTACAATAAACATTAAACTTTATTATATTATAGCAGATAAGAATAAATAGTCGTATGGGCTCGGTGGCAGCGCCGCTATCAGTAGTACACGAGAGGATTTCACTCGGAGCGACCGTAGGGTTGTCAGGTTGGAATTGAAGAGAACGTCAAAAAATATCACTGTCACATACATAATTGCAGTTTTTCCACTGAACGTTGACGCTTAAGGAAACTTAGCAAATTGAAAATAAGTACTTACAGCTTCTTTATAAATAGCTGTCATGGATCGAGATAAAATATAGTGTATATTTTGAGTTGGAGAAAATTGTAATAAAACTACTTTAAGGAAATTTATCGCGTTTTACTAAGTACTTTACGATCGTGATTTTTCATAAGCTTTATAGCTACAATGGTACAACCCCACGGGAGACCATTGTAGCCACCACATAATGTGTAACATTCGCGTAAACAAACCTGAGAAATCAGTATCGTAACAAGTTATATCTATACGATTTCAGTAGTTTCGTTGATAAGACCACGCACGTATCGTGTAAAGATTTTATGATATTAACAACGACAACACATCTTCACGCCAGCTCCCTAATAGGGTGGCCAGAGAGAAGGGAGTGTCACACATCACGAGCCTTAAATACCTTCTCCACATTCGTTACTCTCTCCATACAGAAACGCCGGACGCGAACACTCTTGACACCACCTTCGGACAGTACCCGAGCAATCTGATCATGAGATGGCAGTCTTGGTCTTCCTGGGTACCTACATCCTTCTATATTCGCATATTATTATCAGTAAATTATATGGATTGGGCGTCAGTTACGACACGTGACTGAAGCGCAGTTTCCTCATCCTCGACTCGTGTCCCTCACTGCTGAGAATGTGATCTCTACGAAAGATTTTGTGGACAATTCTGTGATTATTGGTTCGATCGTCCGCGGCGTGTACGGCATCAGCAGCAGTGGTGTTTAATACGACCACCTTAACGATGACACAACCAAGTTGTCAGTCCTTTTCTCCTGGTGACTGGAGTTTACTTCTTAAAAACTAAAATGTTTCCCGAGTGAAAGGTGCGTTATACATAAGCAAAGCGATGCGTTATGCCACCAGTTACAAGATTTTGCAATTTTTATTTTTTATTAATTTAAAATTCTTAGGAAGAGCTAGTGCTATGCTGCATAGGAGGATGTAGTGTCATGCACTATGCATGGCACTGCCTCCTCCTATGCAGGATTGGGCCGGCACGATATAACACCGCCTCTATATATCGCTCATATAATACCGCCGTACAGTGACATCCTTAGTGTCGCGTTTCGTGCGGTTTGTGTGTAGCCGTTGACCCGTTGAGGTGACAGAAGGAGGGCAACTTGTCGGCATAGCAAATATGTGGATATTTATAGACGTCGGTAGTCGTAAAAAGGCTCCGATTAACCCTTTGGCCCTATTCTATTGAAAAAAAATCATATTTGTTCCATTTTTATACAGCTTTAAGTTGTTTAAGAAACCAGTATCGATTGTTTGAACCCGCTTATCTCAGGAGCCTCTTGGTCCAATTCGAAAAACTCTTATTGAGATACACAGCCTATTTATTGAGCAAATTTATAGACTATATGACATCACGCTACGGCCAATAGGGGTGGGGGGAACCGTGGGGGACTGCTAGTGGTATATAAAACTCTATTATACTCTTTCAATATTGAAGTAAAAGCTAAACAGTGAGCGTACAACCCTAGCGCCGGAGCGGTGTGAACTTTTTAACAGTACAGAAGGATTTACAATGATTTATACTAGAGCCTTATATTCGTGTTAAATGCTTGATATTATTTAAAGCTTAAACCTGTATGGTATGCTGTACACTCTATCAGCATCAGGGTTTAGGCGTGACTGGGTAGGTAGTAGTAAGTTCCCCACCATGGTTGAAGCCTTGTCGTGGCGGTGGGGCTTAGTAGCCTGGAGTGAACCCTGGAGTGAACCGAGGGGGATCTTTACACCTCTTTTTTAGGAAGAGGGGTCTTAAAGATCAAGAGGAGTAATCGCTCTCGGTACTCCTCCTATAAGAAGAGGGGACCTAAGAGCAACAGGAGGTAGCGCTTTTGCGCACGGAGCTAGGGGCAAGGAGGGAAACCTGACCCCATTGCACTGTCCCAGAGTTGGTGGAGCTGTCCTGTAGTGCGGGACAACCCCATCTGTGGAGGTGGCGTCGGTCCCTTAGTGGGCTGACCAGCTGTCGAAGCGCTTGATGATTTATTGTTCCGGGACACCTCACCAAAGGCAACACTGATGGCACTCGCAGTAGTTTTTGAGGTTATTCGATACTAGGTTGTGCCACGAGCCCCACACACCACCGGACCCCACCCAGGGCCAGTGCTATGTTATCAGTACCATCCTCTCTATGTTCTGTCTGGACGGTCACAAACAGCACTATACGCGACAGCTTAGCCTTACTTCACGTAGGTTATGTAAGCGAAAGGAATCCCAGTCATGTCATCCAGATTTGATCCAGCTTGGTAATACGACCGCTGCATTGCAACAGTCTAAAGCTGATGATGATTTCTTTAGAATCATCAGCTTTAGAATGGTTCAAATTTTAGTTGCACCGATACAGACGGAGAGGTAATTCTCGCTCACATGATATCGCCGCAAAATGACAGCATAGGCAGAATATCTGCATAACAATCCTGATGCCTATGGCATGAATCGACATCAGGATGCACCGACCGCCTACCCACCCTCCTATACCATTAAAAATAAAATGATGATGATGAAGAATCTCTTCAATTCTCACTCAACAACCGAAACCGCCGGAGTCAATTATAAGTGAAACAGGAGACCGAGATGATCGTGTTACGCGTTATTGTTCAATCTAATCTGAAGCAAAATTGGGTGTAGCTGATACAGAGAGGGACTTCGATCAATTGCCACTAGATATTAATAAATATTGACTGCAGATGAATAACTTGTGATCTTACCAGCTGAACAAGTAACGGTCTATATTGTGTTTGGAATTATAATTTTGCGATTTATAGAAAGTTTTGTTTGGTGGCTCTACGCTGACGGAAGTGTCCGGTTTCATCGGTTACTATCAGACGCGTCGGGCAATGGTGATCTACGCGATGTTGTGGTCGATAGTGTTTTTATTAATAAAGAATCTAATTTATTTATCTTCATCGTCATCATCATCATTATCAGCCCCTACCGGTCCACTGCTGGACATAAGCCTCTTTCAATGAACGCCAAGTCTTTCCTGTCCATTTCTGGATATTTTTTATATATGTTGATACATTTCCATCAATTTGATGGAAATGGGAATAATGGGAAACCGAAGATTGGCCTAGATATGGACTGAATAACTATTTCAGTTCCGATTTTTTTCATACTCTGTCGTTCATTTCCGCTAGTTTGTACAATTATACTAAATCGAGGATTTTGAAATCACAGTAGGATGTGTTGTAATCACAAAAAAAAAAAAACCCTTATTTAAAATAAATTGACTACATGCAAACACTTCCGACGTTACAGATGACCTGTAACATGCGACTACAATGCTCATTTCTCTTTCATTTTTAAACTTTTTAAACCTTTTAGTCACATAAAATTATGTAAGCTGGACATTTTTAAATTACTCATTAGTTTTTAAGTACTTGATATATGTATATCAAGTACTTAAACACTGAGAGAATTTAAATTACTTACCTATATCATTTCCAAATGAAATCTACTTAGATGGGCCCAATTTGATTGCTACGCATTATATCAGTAGCGTACGATGGTCACGCCGGATAGCGAAACAAATGACAAACGAAATTAAAGACAAGAGTACTACATTTAACGAGTTCCTTTATATAAAGGCACTTTTAAAAAGTAAAGAGTTAGCGGCGGCAGTGCGCCCGCAGCTCTCGTGATTGCTCCGCCACACCCAATTACTTCTGGCCGTCGTGCACTTATTGTACCGTCGGCAAACACGCCAGATGAGAACACTGTTTGCGGATACTGTGTTAGATTAAAAAGAAGTAGTCATTATACGCCAACACAGGCCACCTGATTTCAAATGAGAACGAATAATGGTTTGTTTTAAATTAATACGTGATTGTGGTGTGTATCCACAGATACCGGGATCCGTTTGAATTTAAACGGGTCCCACTCAAGTTGTTCACTGATGGAAAGAGATTGAAAATGATACTTATCTATCTATCTATCTATTCTTATTACTTTTTATTAATCATTCAACGAAGTCCCAAAAAAGCTGTCACTCTGTATGTGATTGATTTGCTCAAAATCTACTGAACGGATTTTCATGTGGTCTTTTACAATGGTTAGAGGAAAGTTTCAGTGTATAATTATTGGTCCCTGTCATTCACGGGCGAAATCGGGGCGGATCGCTAGTCCTGGTTAAGAAAACCAAAAGGCTGTCTAGATCACATACAGACGTATGTGATATATTTTCTCAAAATCTACTGAGCCGATTTTCCTGCGGATTTCACGTATAGATAGTGCGATTTTGCAAGGTTTTAGTGTATAATTTAATCCCGGGCGTAGCCGATGCTGATCGTTACTATAATAATAAAATACACGAGCCGAAGTTGAAGTCACGAATAACAACTGGCATTCAATAAAATTATTTCGCCTCCGAGCAAGAAAATGATTGAGAGGGATGCGAAAGTTGTGCGAATCTTATTCCATGCGAGTTTCCCTCTCAGATGAGAATCTCATATATGCTCTAATAATGCCTCTTCAAAGTTTTTGCGTATAATGTATTATATAGATTGTTCTAGTACTTCGAACCGATGGCGCTGTGCCAACCTCGTTAAAATCATGTCAGATAAATCTTTTGTTGTTATAACTAATAATTGTATATTACTGTAATGTAAAAGTTGCGAAGGACAATATATTTTTATATTCATATCGGCAATTAGTATCTCGTGATTACGTACTTTTTTGCTTTTATTTAATAATTAAAAGTAAAAGTTTCCACCCGGTGGCCATCTGTATCGAGACTAGACAACTGCGCAGGACACGTAATAGTGTACAAGTGTGTCCCTGTACCCCCTTTCTCCTGTTCCGGTGGGAATGTGGTTTCCGAGGTACGCGGGTGTAACACCGCCAACTTCCTAACTCCGGACAGTTATTACAAATTGAAAAATATCAACCCTCTCAAGGGAAAATACAAAGAGCTGTATGTGATTGATTTTCTCAAAATCTATTGAAGGGATTTTAAACATGCGGTTTTCAATTATACACAGAACTATTCCCGAGAAAGTTTTAAGTGTATAATTTGATAAGTTATCAAATGGGCCCCATGTTATTCACGGGCGAGGCTGGGGCGAATCACTATTCATACATAAAATAACAAGAAGGTTTCTCTTATAAACACATCTACTTTAAGTTACAATTCTGTCATTTAGTTATCGTTCTGTAAGAGTGGAGAAATAAATACTGCTAAGCTGGTCAGGAAGTCATTGCAATGTCCTGGGATGGACCACCGGAGACAGTTGAGTTACTAGAGGGTGGCAACCCTGTAGTAACGCCACGGTCTTACTATAGGGTTGCCACACTATAATGACGCCGCTGTCTCGTGTGCAAAATGGAGGAATATCTTCACATTTGTTGAGCTTGTTCATGTAGGGAGAGAGAGTGCCATCCGATGGAATTTCCAGTGGCCACATATTGTATAGCTACACTTATGCCAACCTGACAGAGGTACCTCTCGCATGCATAATACCAACGTGAATTATGCCCTGATGGCTCATAGGGTTGGAAAATATTAATAGCTAGAAGAGGTAGTGCCATGCTACATAGGATCCAGTGCCATGCATAGTGCACAGCACTACATCCTCCTATGCGATGGAATTGGGTCGGCACGACCGGGGAAGTACCACTCGCTCACATAATACTCCCGTAAAGTGACATCTTCGGTGTCGCGTTTCGTGCGGTTTGTGAGTTGTCGGTGGCCTATTGGGATGGGGGCGAAGGCGGGCATCGCATCGGCATAGTTATTATGTGGATGTTCATGGGCGTCGGTAGCCGTAAAAAGGCTCCGTTTGCTCGTTTCGCTTAGGGGGGCTAATTCTATAAAATAAGAAAAATATTAAATGGAAATAAGTCACTTTAGGTATTGATGTAATTAAAAGTTGAGTAAACAATTCCCTACGAGAGCCATAACATTATCTGCGCGAGTGGAGTTGAAAGTTATGTGTACTAACAATATTCCCGTGTGGATATTAAGTGGCGTGCTCACTGGGCAACCGTGTCGCTGCGATACACTACCGGCAATTAAATGTACCATTATTATAAATTGTGACTACGGCAGAAAATAAACGTGATTATGTGTTGTTGATGTTAGAATAGGATAGAAAATTAAAGTGTTTGTCGACTCCTACCATATAGTTAATTAGATAGAGAATGGAAGCAATGGACAGACTTAAGACTGCGAGTGTCCGTGGTTAATTGAGAAGGAAGATGGGAATATATTTCTACCGTTGTCTATCTAATCTCGCATGCGTAATGAAAGAAATTAATGAAAAATAGAGACAGACATTAAATCACATTTGCCGTCTAGACGGACGCTTTAGGCTTTTCTGCTCTATCTGTTTATTTCTATATGACTCCTACATGTGACTGAAGTTTACAGAATGGAAGGGTGCGCACAGGACCTTTCCATTCGGTAGACTGGAGGTAATTTAATTATCACATATGTACACTCACCGGCACGGAAACTTGCTCAAGTACAAAACGTGTGACAATCTCCTTTATTTTTTACTCGGCTCCACAAATTTTCGCTAAATGTGATCGGAGTCTATCCAGATCACGTTCCTGATCATTTTTCCTCACAATCAAAAGTTTTTTAGTTGATGATGAAGTTTATGCAAAAAAACACATTTACACAAAATTTTACACTTTTATTATTTATTGCCTCCTCTAGCCCTTATGACCGCCTGCATTCAGTCTGGCATGCTTTGGATGACGTTCTTGATATCGATTTGCGATAAGTCGCACCAGGCAGTTAGTGCAGCATCTCGAAGCTGGTTAGGGGATTGTGGTGAGTTCGATGATGACTTTATTGCTCGTTTCAGCCTATCCTATAAGTGTTCTATGGGATTTAAGTCCAGGGTGCGAGCTGGCAACTGTAATTTTTGAACACTTCCTCTTGGAGGTACTCATTTTTGATGTGAGCGACATGGGGACGGGCATTGTCATGCATTAAAATGAATTGGTCGTAACCAACAAACCTTATGAAGGGTACAACATGATCTTGAAGAATTTCCTCGACGTATCGCGTTGCATTTAAGGTGTTATTGACGATGACTAATTCCCTACGAGCATCAGAACTCGCGCCACCCCATACCATTATAGAGCCTCCGCCAAAACTGACCGTCGGAGTGGTTGTCACTGCCAAATACCGTTCCCCTTTCCTTCTCCAGACCCGTTGTCAACCATCAGTTGCATTTAAAGTGATCCTGCACTCGTCTGTAAATAAAACCCTCGCCCATTGCTCAGGAGTCCAGTTAGCGTGTTCGCGGGCAAAGTGAAGTCGAGCTACTCTGTGCTGTGGGAGGAGCTTCTTGCTCTCAAATTAACTTCCTCCATACGTATTTTCACCGTACGCTCGCTAACATTCACACCTTTGGAGAAACCGCTGACGGATCTCGACTGCGGTCAAGAAACGATTACTTAAATTCTCTAACACTATAGAGCGGTCGTCACGAGCAGATGTGCATCGTACACCGCCACCACCTGGTCTTCGGGAGTAGCGGCCAGTCTCTTGATACCGTCTTAGTGCCTATTGCGTCGAAGAACGCGCCACACTTAGGACAATAGCCACTTCACGATCAGTCAAGCCTTGTTCGACTAATGCCACTGCTTGTGCTATCTGACTTGGTGACAAAGGCATTTTCATGGATCCTATAGGCCCTTAAGATGTTTATTAACCACAATAACAACAAAAGTCTTTGTCAAATCAAAACTTAAAGTTTTCAGAGCACAATTAATAACTTCGACTCTGTCGGATAAGTGACACAATTTAACTAAACTTTAAAAACGCAGAACAAAATGCACTTTTGACTGCGAGAAGAAGTGACCAGGAACGTGATCTGGATAGACTCCGGTCACATTTAGCCAAAATTTGTGGAGCTGAGTAAAAAATAAAGGAAGTTGTCATAAGTTTTGTACTTGGCCAAGTTTCCGTGCCGTCGCGTTTACTGGGGTTCTTGAGTAGCCGGTGAATCATTGGATTAGGATAACGGAGGAAGGGCAACCCATCTGCATAGTGTATATGTGGATTGGTCGATAGTCACCAAAAGGCCCTAACTGTACGTTCGCTCTCTTATGGTAACGTATATAGGATGGGACATCGGCGCTACGTTAATTATTCAGTACCAACATCCTATGTGTAGTCTCCCTTAAAAAAGCCTATTATAAAATGAATGAATAACTCGCGGCGTGAACGAGCCTGTAGGTACTGTTGTGCTTTGATATACTTCACATTTGGATTAGTTGTTATAATAAGTTGGAGCTGTGTGAATTTAAATTATTGCATCCTCGAATAGTTTTATCAGCTAACATCAAAGATTTACAAAAATACCAAGATACACAGTCAAGTGTTTCAAAATGTCCCGTATAAAATATGTACAATCACCAAAATGTGCACTTTGTAAAAGCGACTAAAAATCATGCGTCGTCAACCTTTGAGTTTGCAAAAAGTATGTTTGTACATATAATTTTTTTTTCTGCAGAATCATAATGGATGCTTTAGAATGACAGTTCAGTATGAAATCGTGTATCGTGTATTTGTCCATTTTCGTTTAGACATTTTTGTGTACACGTGTCTAGAGTTTGTATATATGTGTGCGTAAGTGTGTCTGTTACTGTACGGGGATTATACGAGCAGTCGCACTCTTTTGGCAACATCGACATCCGTAAATTGAAATTACTTTCTACTCCTCCTATTATCTTCTGATTAAATTAGTTACGGATTCCAAGACAGTTTTAGTTTTCTCCTCGGGCTACATGCGACCATGAGAGATTACCGTTGATCCTGGCAACACACGAGTAGCAGTTGCGAGAAAGTGGTAGGCCAAGCACGCTTTATCGTCCATATGTCCCATTAACATCCGTACAACCTAAGAAATGATGCAGGGCCTGTCAGACATACCCCTAAACTGTAAACCGTATTTAGCGAAAGTGATGGGCGTTGACCGCCAATTATGCAGTGATATACTAAAAGTATAAAGCTGAAGAGTTTGTTTCTTTAATTGTTTGAACGCACTAATCTCAACAACTGATAGCCTGAATTGAAAAAAAAGTTTGAAACCGCGGTATGAACTGTACGTTGTATTTAATACAAAAAGTGTTATAATGATGATGGTATGGCAGCGCATATATATGAGCGTGGATATCGTTGAAACAATGGAGATGGCTGTGTTGTAGTATTTGCAATGGCGAGCTTAGGCTATCTACACTAGATACGCCTGAATTAGGCAGGCGGCCAAACGTACTGCGCAATTATATAGTTAATACCCCCATACGGTCGGCAAACAAAGTATCTACCTACAGCTTATTTTACGTTATTTATAAAAACAAAAGTACCTTCACGCCTATTATCCCCGAGGAGGTAGGCAGAGGTGTGCTAGTACATACACAACTCGTAAGTCCAGTAGATATACTAGAACACTCACGATAAGCCAAGGTACTGGGGGCCCATGATGTCATAGGTGGCAAGCCTATGGCCACTTCGGGCACATTCCAATCCCGGACTATGTGATGCATGCTCAGAATAATCTGAAAAACATTTAATAATAATTGTTTATAAGTAAATTTATATTGCAGGCAAATTATACCGGCGCGACTGAGTGCAGTTAATGAAAAAACGTTCAATAAACACAATACTGGGCAAATGGAGGAGATGAGAAGAGGGAGGCAAATGGCAAATCTGCATGGCAATAATGCGGATGTCCATGAACATCGTTAGTCGTCAAATGGCTCGTCTTCCACCCTGTAAAAAAATCGTGTATAGAACAAAGGCACGATTTATCGTGTTTATTCTTACACTTTGTTTTTACCATTAGTAAAAAATATTTGTTACTTTGGTAAATTATCATACTGTAAACGCTAAGTATTCTGAAACCATAACTTTGTGTCTTGAACAATTATAATATCCAAGGAAAAAGCAAAATATACCTATAACTTTCTAACATCGGGATCGGTTATGATGAAAATTTTATGTAAAGTAGATTCTGCGTTGAAATTTCATCATCATCATCATTATCAGCCCCTACCGGTCCACTGCTGGACACAGGCCTCTTTCAATGAACGCCAAGACGACCGATCCCCTGCTACTCTCATCCATCCCGTACCGGCTACTGCACGGAGATCGTCTGCCCACCTAGTGAACGGTCGACCATCTCTCCGTTTTCATAAACGTGGTCTCCGCTCCAGAACCTTACTGGCCCATCCGCCATCGGTTTCTCTGAGTATGTGACCGGCCCATTGCCACTTATTCGTCGCGTGATATCGGATACTTTAGTTCTCTGCCCTATGACTTCGTTAAGTATTCGGTCGGACAGAGAAACACCCAACATACACGATCAATAGCCCGCTGAGCTACCGCAAACTTGTGGACCAGTCCTAAATTAAGAGGCCATGTTTCGGCCCCGTAGATGACCCACGGAGAAAACACATTTCATTCATTGCGTTGAAACTACTTGCGTAGTATCTACTGAATTGTTTGAAAAAATATATATATTTCGAATGTATTCGGAGAGTTTTGGCAAAAGTATTTCAATTAATTCGCAACCAATTGATCTCAAATCGGCCGACTTCAATTGATTGTGAATTAATTTTAAACAATAAATGATTGTTTAAATATTGTTTTAGGCGTTTAATCCACTCGAATGAAAGAAACGATTTCGTAGAGAATATTTAAATAATATCTTAAACGGCAACGCCATTCGCCATCGTGGTTTCGCTCGCATATTCCGCATACTTGCTTATTTTGATCGAAGCATGATAGTACACAGTTTAAAGACTTCCTTGATAAATAAATAATAGAATATTGAAAGAATTTTTGAATTTGGATCAATTATCTGCGCCTTCAAACAAACGAACAAACAGACCCTTCAGTTTTGTAATATGTATTAGTATTTATTGTAAACCTCATAAGAATACTTTATGTGCTAAGTTAATATAATTTGTATTTTCTTCTTATAAACTACAAAATCGAATAGAGTTAGCTTAGTAATAAAAAAATATACTCCTTTTTATATATATACTCTTCCAAGGAAGGTTTTAGTGTATAATTTGTTGCGGTAACAATCCAGCCCTTGTCATTCATGGGTAAAATCGCGGAGGATTGCTAGAAACAAGAGAACACACAAAAGTCCGACATAAAAAATCCACTCAAACTATAAAAGTATTCATCATAACATACGAAACTTAATTGCGTGGAAAAATTCACATTTTATACCGTTCATGGAAATCGGGAAAAGGTCGAAAACGTAAATAGGAGATATCGAAAGTGGTTCGCAAACTACCCCACTTAACATTCGGACCGATACAATATCATAGTTCTTGAATAAAAACCATTCCCCATATGATTCTTATTCAAATATTTGTAAATAGCACTTGTTTCGGACGAAAAACTGGATCGAAATATCCACTTTGTATGCCGATCCTATGCGTCTGACTTTTGGCTATGAAACTTCGTCGTGCACGCCCCTAGTGTTGCCAAACCTTGCGGTTTTTTTATCTGGGCCTTTTTTATGTCAGACACTAGCTGTGACCCGCGGTGGCGCCCGCGTAAGCTTTTTTACCAGATTGTAATATTTTTGTGTGTACAATATGCCCATTCCGTTCAATTGTACTTTCGTGAGGGGATAGCAAATGTGCAAACGTTAACATTTCAATCATTTTCAATGAAAACGACTGAATTATGAGTACATGTTAAGAAAATGGATCACACACAGACAGATTTGAGGACTTTGTTTTGTGTGTAGATGAAGATATTAGATTTAGTCTGAGCGTGGTTCGTCTACCTTCCGATCGCTCCGATAAATTGTAGCTGGCGATAAGTTCAAGTGATGGCGGCAGATCTATCTTTGTGAGCTTTCCGCACCTGCGGACGATAAAGCAATATATACTCCGTATAAATTGTCTTCATGACTACACCAGTACACAGTTTATAATTATGTTATTGCAAAGAATTCACGCGAAGAATAAGGTCACTGAAGTGGCAGTGGGTCAGTCACACACTCAGAAGATCAGATGGCAGATGGGCCACTAAGTTTCTGGAATGAAGGTCGAGCTAAGGAAAACGAAGTGTTGGTCGACGGTTCACCAGGCGAGAAGACGATCTCCGTGCAGTAGCTGGTGCGGGATGGATGCGAGTAGCAGGATATCGGTCGTCTTGGCGTTCATTGAACGAGGCCTATGCCCGGCAGTGGACCGACAAGGGCTGTTAATGAATGATGAATGAATGGAAGAAGTCAGAGGTCTTGGTGGCGGCTCCCCTAATCACTACTAACCTTATAAATGCGTAAGATATGTTTTGTCGTGTTTGGCAAGTATAATACAACTATTAGAGTAAGAGGTAGTGTCATGCGGCGTCGCGGCATGACACTACCTCTCGCGTTAGTAGTCGTAAAAAGACTCCAATGTCTCTGAAATTCTGAAACAAACAGGAATATATAATAAATACTTTTTATCCCGAAAAAAGTACCTAGGATGTTGCACGGTTGAAACTGTGATGAGCTCAGCTAGGAATATATGTTTTCTCCAATTCATTTTAAGGTATTGAATAAAACAAACTACATAGAATTCTTTTGTTTTACGAATTTGAACATTTATAATTATATTTAATTAATCAGATATTTACCGTCGCCGTACACATTTACGTTACTAGGTGGATAACTATAGCGGTCAGGTTGCAATCGTAATGGCGGGTACTAGAAGGTTCTCAATCAGTATTACCAGTTTTTTTTTTTGTTATTTCTTTTTTGGAGGCACGGCAGTTCTATATATGTGTGTTTCCATAATTTTTCGTACCCCCTCACCTCCTTTAGAAATTTTTATCCCTTAAAAAGCCCAGCCAGTATGCTTCTTAGCTGCCGGAATCTAAAACTAGACGAACATTAAAAGGCGATCTATCTTTATAACCGTCAGCCATTTTGAACCCAACGGGCCCCAATCTAATACAATATTTATATGACCAAAGAAACCTCCGTTCAAAAGATCCAAAGGAAGCTCACGAACTTTTCGGGCTATTGACCTACTTCGGCTTAATTAAAAAGAGCAATTTTTAAATCTCTTCTTTATATACACGCCCGGCGGGAGCGGAGGCTTTGCTGTTATAATAACTTTTACAACGTTGGCTCCGGTTACAATGGCAAGCGTTGTATTTTCCTCTATTTCGGAAAGTTTGGCAATTTTTTAAAATTATTGTGTTAAAATCTGTCGATTCGTCAAGGCTGTAGCAGGGAACTGAGAAGTCTACATACGTACGTATACCCGATAAACACTATCCGCATTAAGACGCATCCGTGTGGAATGATCCTGTTCGTTCTTCACACATGTTTTTTGCACGCTCAATCTTATACTTTAGGAATTTTTGTTCAGTTTCCCTTGGCTCGGACATTAAGTCTACAATATCTATCACATTGTATAAGGTTTTCTATTTTGCGTTAATCGTTTTTTTTTTTTACTAAATGATTATAATTTTTCGGGTACTTTCAGTAACGTGTGACATATGGACACCTGGCGTCTACAGCTGTAAAGCTTCTGGGACGTCGCGGGGCTAGTAAGTGATGAAATAAACCGCGATAAAATCTGTAAAACCAGTTTAACCAGTAATATATTGTTATAGTAAGAAAACAGTACATAATATACAGTAAGAGATAGTGTCACGCTACATTGCAACGGAATTGGGCCGGCACAATCGGACCTTCCGCTCACATGATACCGGCGTATCGTGACATCTTCGGAGTCGCGTTTTTTGCGTTTTATGAGTAACTGGTGGCCCATTGAGAGGGGAGGAGGAAAGGAGGGCAACGCGTAACACTTTTCGAATATTAATGGGCGTCGGTAGACGTTAAAACGATTTTAACTTTTGTTTTCTAAGTAACTTTGTTTGGATTTCTCGTTTGCCCCTCTATATAAAAAAAAGTAATTTTCCTCTTACGCTACTTACGATCCTCTTGTAGAGGTCGTGTTAAGCGCTTCGATGTTTATCGTC
This sequence comes from Eumaeus atala, assembly GCA_017140195.1. NCBI lineage: Eukaryota > Metazoa > Arthropoda > Insecta > Lepidoptera > Lycaenidae > Eumaeus > Eumaeus atala. The sequence continues at coordinate 277,891 of JAFELO010000985.1, forward strand.
TGTGAACAGGACTTTTAATTGAGTATTGTCCGCAAATTGCCGATAGGACGACAATGACATCCCAAAAAACACAATGGGGCACCGCCGTCAAGACGGTAATTATGACACAGTACAATTAAATTGAATCGGCAACAGACGGATCATTTGTCACGCTGCCACCGATTTAAGTCCCTTCACTAATGAGACGAATTACACGCTTCGTTCTAATTAATTAATAATTTAGTGTTGGCGTATAAGTGGAGTTAATGTGTATGGTATACCGTGAGTGCTATTATTTCTATTATATAGGCGGTAGTGTATAGGTTGG